>CABHPP010129181.1:42965-60269 GCA_902168425.1 Peromyscus attwateri | reverse complement strand
TCTCTCTCTCTCTCTCTCTCTCTCTCTCTCTCTCTCTCTCTCTCTCTCTGTGTGTGTGTGTGTGTGTGTGTGTGTGTGTGTGTGTCTGGTGCTCATTTTCTGTTTATCTCTGTGAGTAGCAAGATAGTTTTGTGGAATCCTTTCTCCTACCATGTTATCTTTCTTGAGCTGAAGATAATCTTCTTAAGTGTCTAGCTTTAAAACAAGTACCTACAGCATTATTTTCTGATTTGAATTTTATGGACAGAAGCTTTTGTGGTGCTTTTGTCTATGAATATACAAAATATAATAGAAACTTATTCACAGACCGAAACTAATTAGTTTGCTGTGAATGTTGAATATTTAATAGTGAGTGCAGTCTGGGTAATAATACCCTAGTACTTGGTGTATGGGGTCATTCAAGGGGTGAGATGGGCTGAGGACAGTGGTGTACAGCTCTACTCCCTCACTCAGGAGATGAGGCACGATGGTGAGTCTGAGGCCAGCTGGGTTGGTTACACACTGTCTCAAAAAAAAAAAATCATGAAAATAAGATAATGCACATGAGACACTGACCCACTGCTGAGCCCACTGACCTGCAGAAGACAGCATCAAACCTATGGTGAACACAAAGTACTGGTCAGTCTCAGTGGGTCACAAACAAAATTAATACACTTTTACGGGGTAGGGGGGAGAAAGAGATTTGTCTTGTTGGGAAGAAAATGGAGTTGACAGGGTGATAAGGAGGTAGGCGACAGTGGTTGCTATATATAGCATGCCTGTGCAAAGTTGTCTAAAACCAAATTTGATCATCAGAAAATATGAAAATAAGATGATGCATATGAAATATTTAACAAAAACTTATGCTTGCAATATATAAGTGCTCAATTAGCAGATATTATTTTTGGAGGAATAACAAACATAGAAAAACAAAATTAAACATAATGCTATATAATATATTCTGTTTAAGGCCAAAACAGCCTGCACTATTTTAGACTGTGTATTATTTAGAGGCTAGTAAAAGTTTGAAACCAGAGGTTTTTAGCTTTGCCACTAATTAGCAATATGAATTACTTAACTTTATGGAATTATTTTGGTTCTGCTTTTGTTTTCAAATCTTTAAGTGTGGGTAATGGTGCCTATTTCATAATGTAGTTTTTAAAATCAAGTGAATTATATGTGCACACACACACATATATATATGTGTGTATATATATATATATTAATCATTTGATTTAAAAATAAATCTTGCTGTGTATTGTACCTAATACATATGCTTAATAAATGGTGGCTGGACTACCCTATTTTTGAAAAATTGAGCAGCAGCCTCACATTACTCATTTTTTTTCTTTTTATGATTGATTATCACAAGGATTTTATGTTTCTGGGAAAAACTGTGATAGGTGTGAGATTTGCCCTATTTCTCAGCTCACAAGACACATGCCACACTTTTATGGATATTATTGGATGATACAAGATGTCTAAGTCAGAAAGAAATGAAGTTGGTATCTGCAGCACTAATAGCATGAGGAATGCCCAGCCTTTGTATCTGTTCTTTAAATCTTAGTTCACCTTCACGTGACTGGGTGACACCTATGAATTTGCATTTCAGAAGAGGGATGTTGGACTCAGAGAGTTTGTATATTTTATAACAGGCAATGAGCTCAGTTGGTAGAATGCTTGCTTACATGCATGAAGCCTAGGTTCAGTTCCCCAGCACTGCATGGACACAGGCATGTTGGTGCTTGCCTGTAATCCTAGAGGTGCAGGCAGGAAGATAAGGAAGTTGCAGGTCATCTTTGACTACTTAAGGAGCTAAGGACAGTCTGGGCTACTGTAGACACAGAACAAAACTTTCCCTCTTTCCTGGAGTGTCATTTCTGTCTTTCAAGACTATCCGTTATATAAATATCTTTGAAAAAATAGTTTGGAAGGAAAATTGTTAATATGTCTGTAAAATGTGCCAAAATATGAAAGATGCATGGACAGGTGTCTCCATCAGTTTTGGAGAACCATGACAAGGTCTCATTCTGAAGCATAATCAGTATTCAATCCTGGGTAGCTACTGTAATATAGCTTTGCGTCTGTTTATTAGTCTATAAGAATACTGAACTTGGAAATTTACAGTAATGTTGTAAGATCCCATGATGCCATAGAGACTTGATGTCTAGTGCTTTGTCTTCAAAAATACATAGATATCAAGATGCTGCAAAGAGTGATGGACATATGGGAGGATGTATTTGGGACCCAGACAAGTGAAAGAAGGCAGAGTTCTGGCCAGAAGCAGAAGTCTGGTCAGAGACAATATGTAGAGCTCACAGGGTGTGTTCCTTCCCCAGCCAGTATCTACCTGACCTTAGACTTGTGACTCATACGGGAGAGCACACACCCATGGAAAATTTTCTGGCTAGGGAAAAGATTTATTTTTGTCTTGCCATTTAATACTTTGCCTTTTGTGGGGGGGGGGGAAGTTTTTATAGTATTTAGTTGGCACAACTTGTTGTTTGTGCCTTTTATGAGGTTTGCTTTTTTTTTGTTTTGATAAAAGGAATTGCTTTCCCATATTTGAACTACAAAAACATTAACATAAGAGGACTGTTCTGCAGGGCTGTGAGTTGTTTTCATTCTTTCCAGTGCAGCATCGCCATCCAAGGGGCCCTGGTTTGGAGTGTGCCAAGGTTTTTGTTTTGTTTTGAGTATTATTCGTTCTTTCAAGTAATTTGTATCTTAGATCTGAGCCCTGGTTTTTGTATGAACTTTTAAAAAGAGACCAAGATGTCCCCTCAGAAATGACACTGGGTCATTTTAGGACCCACACCCACATCCCTATTGCTTTTTGTAACACGTCAGTTCCAAAAAAAGAAAGAAAGAAAAACTATAACAAATAAAATTAATACATTTGCTACATCCAAACAGAATACAGCTCTATAAAATTCTAATTATTGATTACCAAATATAAGATATATCATTAATTAACATAATTGAAGTAATTTTTATCACTGACTGATAATGTATATATATGAAATATATTCTAGGTCTAATATTTCCAAAGTTTGCCTTTCTAGAATCCTGACATTTCCCTCTGTGTTTTCTGTGAGCTTCAAATCTGCAGTTCTCAACCTGCAAGTTGCAACCCCTTTGTCGGGGGTGGGGTGTGTGTGTGTGTGTGTGTGTGTGTGTGTGTGTGTGTGTTGAATGACCCTTTCACAGAGGTAGCCTGAGACCATTGGAAAACACAGATATTTATGTAGCTTCCTGCCTAGCTTCCATGGCCCCACAGTCCCACAGCCACTTAGACCCAAATAAACACACAGGCTTATATTATATTTAAACTATGGCCATGGCAGGCTTCTTGCTAGCTAGCTCTTATATCTTAAATTAACCCATTTCTATAAATCTATTGTTTGCCACATGGCTTGTGGCTTACCAGTATCTTTACATCCTGCTTCTCCTGGCAGTGGCTAGCAGCGTCTCCTCTGCTCTCTGCCTTTCTCTCTCTCTCTCTCTTTAGAATGTCCCACCTAACCTTATTCCTCACCATTGGCCAAACAGCTTTATTTATCAACCAGTCAGAGCAACACATATTCACAGCATACAGATATCACCCATAATTTCCCCTTTTCCTTCTATTCAAAAGGAAGGTTTTAACATAGTGAAAAGGGAAAGTGCTGTGGAATGTCATTCTGTATGCTGTGAATGTGTGTTGATAAATAAAATGCTGATTGGCCAGTAACCAGGCAGGAAGTATAAGTGGGATAAGCAGACAAGGAGAATTCTGGGAAGAGGAAGGGTGTGTCAGGAGTTGCTAGCCAGACACAGAGCAAGCAAGATGACAAGGCAGAACTGAAAAAAGGTACCAAACCACGTGGCTAAAGAATTATGGGGTTAACTTAAGTGTAAGAGCTAGTCAGTAATAAGCCTGAGCTAATGGCCAAGCAGTTATAATTAATATAAGCCTCTGAATGATTATTTTATAAGCAGGCTGCGGGACTGCTGCAGCTGGATGGGACACAGAAAATCTTCCAACTACACATTTATATCATCATTCAAAATAATAGCAAAATTGCAGTTGTGAAGTAGCAATGAAAATAAATTTATGGTTGGGGGTCAGCACAACATGAGGAACTTATTAAAGGGCTGCAGCATTAGGAAGGTTGAGAACCACTGGTCTAGTTGCTTTTCTTTTTTTTAATTAATAAGTTTTTTAATTCATTTTACATACCAATCAAAGATCCCCCTCTTCCCTCCTCCCACCCCTCCAGCCTCCCCCTCCCATTCCATCCCCACTCCCTCCTACAAGCAGGTAAGGCCTCCCATGGGGAGGTACATTTAGTGGTTGCTTTTCTAACTCCAAATAAACCCTTGTCTTCTATGCTACATGTGATTCTATTCCTGATGCAAGATATTTCCTCCAAGTAAAATTCTCACTTCTTTAGTATGACTTGAGCAAGGTGATAGCAGAAAGTAAGCTGATGGAACTAATTCATACTAAATTACATCCTTACTCCAATCATCTCTCTTAGTTATATTTTCATTTTTATAAAAGAAGTTCACAAACTCGGTGAGTGTCTAAAGGGTGGACTCTCTGGAAGTACGTTTTAATTTCCCTTAAGTTCTTCCCCGGCCACCCATCCCCAAAGCTTACAGGAACCACCTACCTTTCTCCGTCTCCATAGTGACCAGGTCAAAGCTCTCATGTTGTATCTGTGAAGTCCAGCCAAGTATCTACCTTATAGAAAGAGAGATTTTTATCCACCCTGCCATAAGGAGATAAAACAAGCCTTCAGTTCCACTTATGGAAGTCCGTGTATTAAATGCCAGGCAACGGTCTCTCCAGTACTCTGATTCCATTGAGGGGGAGATTATCTAGAACATCACCCACACACCCAAATGCTTACAGGGGCCTGGCATTTGCCGTAACAAATGCATAGGTTTGAGAAGCCAGACAACTGATACCGCTCCAGGATTCTGTCTGGTATAGATTGGGGACATGGCAGAGGAAAAGAGGCGACAACAGGAAATTCCAGAGGCTGAGTCTCTGAGCAGAACTGCAATGCTGGAAGTCCCTTCATTATTCGTCTCCATGTAAAATCAGAGCTCTCTGGATTCCCTCCAGTGGTCCCAGCCTCCTTTGTCTCTTCTTCCACACACTCCTCTACTGTCTGCTCCCCCTGCCCCACCATGTCTTTACATTTCCCCAAGTCCTTAGTGAGTTCAGCTTCTGTTTGCCTCTAAAAACAAACTCTGCTAGTCCTAAAATTGATGAAGCTGGGTTTTCTACTGAAACCTTAATTCTGGTGTTGGGATGGGTGATTTTCGAGTCTTGCTACCCTTTCTTCTGGCTGTCAATCAATGTTGAGATATTTCACCATACTACTCCCAACTGGTTCTTCTTGTGAATTCTGACGTCTGTGCAGACAGATATCCCTGTCATCCTCCTAGGCTCCTAGCTCTCTGAGATCATCACTTCCATGACCTTCATTTTATTTGTCTTTAGTTTTTCACTTTCATGGCTTTTTCTTGATTATTTGCATCAGCAGAGTTGATAAATTTGAAAGCTCCAACTAACTCTGCACCTTGGAATCACAGCCTTTCAAGTTTCTTCATTTCTGAACCCACTGAGTCTGGATGTAGATGCTGGAATATAGACAGTATCTGCCTGAGTAACACTCCTGGTACTTTCAAGTTTTCAACTTTAAAGTGTATGTCATTTTTTTCTCATAACCTTTTCCTGTCTAACCTGGACCACTGTCAGTCACCAGAAGTACTTCCCCACAGCCTTGTAACATTTGTTTGGCTCTTCTACACCTGTCCTTAGTCCACCAAACTTACAACTCCTGTAACAAGGCATTCTCTGCTCCTACACAAAAAGCACAGGAGGAAATCACCTGAGTGTGCTGTATCTATTCCGAGAATGTCTTCCTCCCATTCCTAATGGAAAAATACCACATTACTCCTGGAATTTTAAATTACCTGCAACCATCACCACTTAAGTTGATCATCACACCTGAAACAACCTCTTCCATTACCCAGTTACCTCTAAAATATTTGAAAAACACAGGTGAAAACAAATGTCTTATCAGTATTATTTTGCTGTGAAGACACCATGGCAACTCTTATAAAGGAAAACATTTAATTGGGACTGGCTTTCAGTTTCTGAAGTCTGGTCTATTATCATCATGACAGGGAGCATGGTGGCATGCAGGCAGACATGGTGCTGGAGAAGGAGCTGAATCTTCTACATCTGGATTGGTAGACAGCAGGAAGAAAGAGAGACACTGGGCCTGGCTTGACCTTCTGAAACCTCAAAGCCCACTCCTAGTGACACACTTCCTCCAACAAGGCCACACCTCTAACAAGCTCACACATGTCCTAATCCTTTCAAATAATGGCACTCCCTATGAGCCTATGGGAGCCATGTTCATTTAAACCACCACACCACACTACTAACACTCACTGAATAGAAGAATCACAAGAATGTGATCCGTGTGAAGGCAAGTGGAACAAAATGGGAGTTCTTGAATCTCCATTGTTGAGAAGGTCCATTGCTCTATGGTCAGAACACATGTCAAAAGAAAAGCTAGTGGAGTATGACAGCATGGCTGTGGGTTGTGAAAGAGTATCTCCTCAGGATTTTGCCAGCCATTAGTTGGGCTAGGAAATTAGATGAACAATTCACCTAGTACAATATTTTATCCTTCAAGAAAGGCTTGGGTAAATCCAAGTGACAGGCCAAGAATATGTTCCTTTCAAATTGAGCTTATTAATTTGATAATGAAACAGATATATAAAGAAAAAAATGAATGTCTCAGAGTCACTGACTTGGTGATGCTCACTAGGAACATTTATATATTTGTATATTTTTAGGTTTAAACTATAGTTTCTTCAGGTATTGATTTGAGATTGTCTTCAGAGTGAGGCCTGTCCAGTTTGTGGAGACATTTTTTTATATATTCTTGCAGCTTTGTTCCTATTACACCTTGTGGAATGTTCCAGTGGGGCAATGTGTCTTCACTGTATTTGCATCTCCTTAAAAGGACTGAGATTCCCTGAAGGTGGGACCTTAGTTCAGTACTAAACTTTAGTGCCAGATCATTGTCCCTAGTATGTACAAAATGGCTAATCTTGATCATTAGCTTGACTGGAGGTCTGTGAGGATGTTTTCAGAAAGGCTTAATAAGCAGGGAAGATCCACTCTGATTGTGGGTTCCATCTTCTTGAAACTGTGACTCCATCCTGAATGAAAAGGAGGAAGGCAGTTGGGGACCAGCATTGATCTCTTTCTGCTTCCTTATTGTGGGTACATGTGACCAGCCACCTTACACTCTGCGGCTGCCCTATGGACTGCAGCCTTAAAGTGTGAGCCAAAGGAAACCTGTCCTTCTTATGTTGCATTTGTTAAGAGTTTTGTCACAACAATGGGAGAAGGAACCAATACAGTGTTATAATCACTACTTTTGGGGTTGTTAAAGATGAATGAAAACAGAAAGATTGTTAGTGGAGAGTGTTGGAGTTCTGGAAAGAGAGCTATACCACTCATCAGAGGGGCTTGCCAATGCACAGATAGACTTGCCCAGTTACTCACTGTGATGTAAGTAATGATCTGATGCTATGGGTCAGAGATCAAGAGCCAGATAAGTAGGCAGCATGTCTCATTCCTTGAAGTTATAGTCATTTTTAATAAGACATTTGCATCAGTAGAAGAATTAGAAATATGTTAGATTGCTATCAACGAGTATGCTGGGAAGCTCTAAATAAATCTCCTGCAGTAGAAGCCTCTTCTCGGTGATGTTTCAGGTAGCCAGAGGACTTATTGATCACCTTGCGGCTATGAAAAATGACAAGCTGAGCTCCTTCTCAAGTAGCTCGTTGATCTTTATGCATGCAGGTTGGAGATGGATGGCGAATTCTCTCAGGCAAGCTTGCAGTTGGTCCTGTCTTCAGCTGTATTCCCTTTATTTCCTTTGAGGGGAGGCTAAGTGCTGACCACTCAAGGATGGAGCAGGGAATCAATGGTGAGAAGCCTCTCGCTGGACCTCTCCAAGGACACTTTGGTTCTTGACATAGGTTAGTTCTCTAGGCAGTGATTATAGTGATTTTTAGTGATTATGCATTCAAGCCAGAGGAAATTAATCTACCACTCTGGATGACTGTTGTGTTTCAGCTTCTTTTATGCATGTCACACAAAAGAAAGTCAGGGTGTGTGAGACATCCTGTAAACATCTAGTAAACCTAGACCAGAAAGGAAGAGCCTCTGTCAGGATCACTGTGGACTTTGGTGGGTATTTTTTATTTAGATCTAAACATTAAAAACAAAACAAACACACAAGAAAGAGCAAAACTCAAGAGTGTTACTTAATACAGAAAGAAATGTAGTTCAGACCTTCCTTCCCCTGTTTTCTTCTTTTATCCTTTCTGCCTTTTCCCAGCTGGCCCCAGGGACGCTTCCCTGGTTGCTCTTCCTTATTCTTTATGTCTCTGTTTATCTAGCTCACATCAGAAAATAGGATTTCTCTTTTCCTGTGCATTATCAACACTTTCTATCCCTTATACTCAACTGGGATTTGAAATTCAGTGCAATGTCTTCTGCTACCATGTCATGAAAAGGATTAACCCAAGCACAAAGGACGTGGTTGCTAACTAGTAAATCCAAGGTAGATCTGCTGTTAGGGACGAAGTCACAAGATCTCTCTCTCTCTCTCTCTCTCTCTCTCTCTCTCTCTCTCTCTCTATCTATCTATCTATCTATCTAAATGATGCAGGTGATAGCTGACATCTACTACTAGTTTAGACATATGTATGGTTCTTCTGTTTAGAAATATGGTTCTTCTGTACCTCTGTATCCCCAAACTGAGAGACCATGACCCAGCAGCCACCTGGATCAAAACTATGCCCAAGAGAATAGCTCCTTTTTGTGGTTTGTTAGATGCAATTTTGTTAGTACTTATGAAACAGAGTACCACAGACTGCGTGGTTCAAGCTACAGGAATGTATTACGCCTACTTCTAGAGACAAGTCCACAATTACTGTGTCAGCTCATGTGGATTCTTGTGAGGCTTTTCCTCAACTTGCAAATGACACCTTCCTGCTGTGTCCTCAGACTGTCTTATATGTGCATCTTCTAATTTCCTCTTCTTATGACACTAGCACGTAACATTAGAGCAGTAGTTCTCAACCTGTGGGTTGTGACCCCCTTGGGGTTTAAATGGCCCTTTCATGGGGGTCACCTAAGATCATCTTCATATCAGATATTTGCATTACAATTCATAACAGTAGCAAAATTACAGTTATGAAGTAGCAATGAAAATAATTTATGGTTGGAGGTCATCACAATATGACAAACTGTATTAAAGGGTCACAGCACTAGAAAGGTTGAAAACCACTGCATTTAGAGGCTATCCTAATGACCTTATTTGATCTTATACCCCGACAGGCTTTATTTTCAAATCTAGTCATGTTCCTATGTCCCTAGTTAGGACGTCAATGTGTACATTTTAAGGGAGAAAGATATGGCTGGAGGAGTCAGGGGCCTTATGATTGGTCATTGCACGGAATCCGCATAGGAAAGGACACAAAGGAAAGTAGTATTTGACAGAAAAAAAACCCACCAAATAGCTATGTTTGGTGATATGTGTACCACAGAACTCTTCAGGCAGAATGACCATGAGTCATTGTAAAGTGAGGGGATATCATGCCTTCCTTCATCTGAGCACCAACAGTTGGATGCTGTCCACAGGCTACCCAGCTGCCATGTGCTGATGGGCATGGAGGTCTACCTTTCTGCATCATGCAAAGTTATTACCTTAAACTTCAGCACACACACACACACACACACACACACACACACCACACACACATTCTCTGAACTGGTTTGTCTTTCTGGGGCTTATCTTTCTTCCTTCAAATATACAGTTTTCCATGGAAAATAGTTCAATCCAAATCATCCATTGGTGAGAATTTCAGATGTGATTGCAAGTAGGAAGAACCCCATGGAAACTACTGTTGAATTATGAAAATGTTCTGACTACTCACACAGCCTGACCAATCTTTAAGACAGCCCCAGGGAGGAACTATGCATTATCTATATTAACTATTGACAGCCAAAATCAAGGAAAGATTATTTGAGAAAATGATAACATAACCTTGCTTCATTTCCTTGAAAATAAGGAAAAGTATCTAATACTTGCTGTAGTCTGTTAGTTGGGAACTACGTTATTCTTCTGCCAACTTGGCATATCCATTGTGCATTGGACAGAAATATTAAAACCTCATCTAGACTCTTGGGCCTGGAGAGATGGCTCAGAGGTTAAGAGCACTGGACGATTTTCCAAAGGATCCCATTTCAATTCCTAGGACACATATGGCCACTTACCATGGTCTGTAATTCATTTGCCTATGAGTCATTTATTTGGCTAATGGTTGATGTGGGAGTGCGTAGCACATTGTAAGTGTTTCCATCCCTGGGTGAGTGGTCCTGAGTTGTAAAAGAAAGCTGTCTAAGCAAGCCCTGAGGAGCAAGCCAGTAAGCAGCTTCCCTCCATAGCCTCTGTATCAGCTCCTACCTCCACATTCCTGTCCTGTTTGAGTTCCTGTCCTGACTTCATTCAATGGTGAACAGTGATGTGGAAATGTAAGCCAGATAAACCCTTTCCCCTCCAAGTTGCTTTTGGTCATGGTGTTTTATCACAGCAATGAAAACTCTAAGACATATCTTTAGTATTCATGTAAAAAGCCAGGCCCAGCAGTCTATAATCCTAGAGTTAGAATGGGCAAAGATAGGCTCTCCAGAGTTTGCTGGCCAGCCAGCCTCAGCAAAATGACAAGCTCCAGGTTCAATGAGCAAAGCTGTTTCAAAAAAAAAAAAAATGGTGGAAAATGATAGAGGAAGATGTGTGACATTGACTTCTGATCTCTGCATGTATGTCTATCTACACACACACACACACACACACACACACACACACACACACACACACGGGGCGGGGGGAGGAGAGGGAAGGAGATGGGGAAGGGGAAGTCAATAGTCATTCACACCCCCCCCCCAGCCATTTTCTAGTGGTAAAGACAGATATTTGCTGACAACAATATTGAAAGCATTATGAAAGAAAAAATGCTGTTAATAAGTTTGAAGTGTTCAAGGATTCCTTCATTCATTTTCACAGTATTCCAGACCAGTACCCTGACTTGACTTGAATATATCATCAACATTAGAAAAGAACAGTCCATTAATGTGCAGTGTTAGCTGAAGTGTGCATAACTTTCTCAGCTGTATGTTGCACAGCACATTGCTCATGGGATGACTTTTGTTATGACTCATCTCTAGAACATGCATTGTAGGTCATATGTATGATAATTCACATTTATTAAGACTAATACACCGTAACAGGTATTTAATCTTTCCAAATCTGAAACATCTCATTGAAAAATAATCTTGATGGAAACTGAAAATGAAAGTTCCGTATAAGAAAAGTGAAATGCATTCAGATTCCTACACAGAGTCAGAATCTTTCATTTTGAGCTGAAGTTGTGATTAGAAAGGACACCTGTCCTGGCAGAAATGTAATTAACTGAATAATGGAGTAGCTTTGGAAGATGCTTTCCCCTTTAATGATGGGGTAGACATGCTCCTGTCTGCAAGAGAGACAGACTCAAACGTCTTTCAAATCCTGTGATTCATTGTGTTAACTGTTGAGACAATTTTTTTTTAAAAACTACTCCTAGCACCATCTAGTGGTGAGATGGAAAAGTTCTCTATTCTCTGCAGTCATTTTTACTAAAGCAGCTTGCTTACATAAGTCAATTCATATGCACATATGCAGCACTCCAAGGGGTCACTTTCCCCAAAAGGACAAAGCAAGGAATTCACCCATCTTAAGGGAGGGGGCTGTTGTGGTCTATCTGTCTTGACCTTTTCTGTGAGGATGTAAACAGTGACAGGAATTCTAACCCATAGGGAGTCACAAGCCAGGAGTCCTGGGATCCAGAGGGGAAGATGCTTCATTTATGGTTCCCTTACCTGCTAAGCGAGTCTGGGTAAAATAGTAATTTGTCTCTCTTTTAGACTTATAAAGTTGGAACAATTTTATAGAACTATTCCATCTTCACACAGTTATTATAAAAATGCTTTGTATGACAAGCTCTATTATAAATCTGTTCTTGTTGCATAGAAGGTGTCTTAGTTACTGCTCTAATGCTGGGAGGAGGCACCGCAACCCAGGCAACTTATAGAATAAAGCATTTAATTGGGACTGGCTGACAACATCAGGTTAGTCAATGATCATCACGGTTATGAGCACAGCAGCACACAGGCAGGCGTGGTGCTGAGAGCTTACATCCTGATCCACAGGCAGGAAGAGAGACAGAGAGAGATATACTGGCCAGGCATGGGCTTTTGAAACCTCAAAGCCCACCCCTAGTGACACACCTCCTATAGGGCCACACCTCCTAATCCTTCCCAAACAGATCCACTAACCGGGGACTAACCATTCAAACACATGAGCATATGGGGACCATTCTCATTCAAACTACCACATACGATATTGTTTCTGTTCAAGATGCCCACAAACTGATTTGTAGAGGAAAACTGAAAAAGGCTTTCAGTTTCTTTCCACACACACATCCATGTCACATATATGTATGTATATATGAGAGAAATGGGCAATTTATTGTGACTTTAAGTTGGAGATTTAAGCACAGCCACCAAGCAGAGTTAGTAGAAATTATTATTATGAGGCTTATTTTATAGATAATTTGGTGAAACTTTATAAGGATTCATATCCCAGGATATTTTTATAGATGTTACCCTAAAATAATAATGAGAGGTAACATTAAATTTTTACTTATACATCAGACACTGGCTGTATCTAGTCCTTCTTTAGCCTCACATAATTATTTATGGAGTGGATACATTTGTGTTTAGATCCATATCATTCTACCATTCTATTATACTGCATTTTTAGTCTGATTATAATAACCGAACTAAGGAAGCATCTATTTGGAAGAAACTATTATGTCTGGGACTAATAAATTACATTTATCTACTCATCCTGCTTTAATTATTTCATCAGCGAACATAATTAATCCTCTTGATTTAGTGCTCATCAGTATCTGTGATTAAGCAGAGCAACGTGTGTTTACAGAGATCGTTTTGTTTTGTGCTGTTCCTGCTTTGATAGGAAACTCAACCACAGATCAGAACTGCTAGCCTTGGGAGAGCAAGGAGTCCAGTATTCACTTTGAACTAGTAAGCTCCCTTATGAAATCCCCTTCATCCTTTTCTCTGTTACCCCTCTTCTCATGTGTCTATGCTAGACTCAACTCGCCAACCTCTCACTAGCTCCCCTAGGCAAAAGGAAAGCCTACCATGGCAAAGTTCATACTGTAGTCACATACTTGGGGTCATGGGTGAGTCATATAAGAGACACCAGCTTCAGATCTGGGCTTCTGGAGTATAGTGGCACCACCTTACTGGGCTGCTTAGAAAGATCCCAGAATCAGCTGCCTTGACATCTTTGTTTTTCTGGCTTTCATTGGAGGAGTCTATGGTGGATTTTAGAATTAGCTGATTGTGCTGCTAAATTGGTTTGCAAAGCACAGATGTGAGAAGGTGGACTAATGTATATGAGTGGAGCCAGATTATGTTTTATAGGAAATATATGATTTAGTGGAGTTAATGGTTTGTGGAAATCATTTTTAGAGTTGGAGTTAGCTTGAACTTGATTACAAGCTGCTATAGGATAGCGGTTTGTGAACTCAGAGCCAGACTCCTTAAGTGCAAAGCCCACCTGGGTGAGTTTCTCACCTTCTCATGCTTTAATTTTCTATCTAAAATAAGGGGGCAATAACGTTTTTTATTTTTGTAGAGGTTTTTGTTGTTATTGCTTTCCAAACAGGATCTTACCATGTACCCCTGTCTGGCCTGAGTTCATTATATGGACCACAGTGGCCTTGAACTTGCAAGAAACTTCTTACCCTGCCTACTGAATGCTGGAATTATGGACCTGTACCATGCATTCCCAGCACAGTGTTTTTAGGAGGATAGACTGGGTTCATGTGTTCAAATTGGAATACTTTATGTTGTATTGCAGAATGAGAACATTATAGGCATTAAATATGATGTTTTTCAATAACTTGCTTAGAAGTTGTCTTGGTCAGTGTTCTATGGCTGTGAAGAGACACTATGACCAAGACAACTCTAAAAGAAAGCATTTGATTGGAGGCTTGCTTACAGTTTCAGAAAGTTAGTCCATTATCATCATGACAGCACTCATGACCCTGGAGAAGTAGCAGAGAGCTACATCCTGTTCCACAGGCAGATAAAGTGAAGTGGGCTTTTGAAACCTCACAGCTCACCCCCAATAACACATTTCCTCCACCAAGGCCACACCTCGTAATCCTTCTAGTCCTCTCAAACAGTCCCATTCCCTGGTGACTAAGCATTCAAACAAATGAGCCTTTGGGGGCCAGTCTTATTGAAACTACCACAGTGATCTAGTTTTATTCCTCTTGCTGTAATAAAAATTTTTGATAAAAATAAAAAATTTCTATGCTGTTGATCAAAAGCAGCACATGGGAGGAGAAGGTTTATTTGACTTACAATTCAAGGTTACAGTTCATGTTGTGGCGAAGTCAAGTCAGGAACTTAAACATCACATTCACAGTTGAGAGCGAGAGAATAAACCCAGGGGTCTTTGTGTATTATTTTGCTTACCTGCTTGCTTGCTTGCAATGTTTCTGAACCTGTGAGTCATGACCCCCTTGACAAATCTCTGTCTCCAAAAATATATACATTACGATTCATAACAGTAGCAAAATTGAAGTTATGAAGTAGCAACAAAAATAATTTTATGGTTGGGAGGTCACCACAACTTGAACTGCATTAAAGGGTTGCAGCATTAGGAAGCTTGAGAACCACTGCCCTAGAAAGAAGTAGTCAATGGAATATAAAACACGGTATTGAAAGCTGCCCTAATCTCTTAATGTCATCCTGCTCTGTGGTACTTTGCTTGCTACCCACTCATTTTAACTTAAGGATGATTCCTTGCTGGTAAACCTCATTCACAGTTCTTCAAGTCAAGCCTACACACATTGGAGTGCTAGTGGAATAGACTCGTTCCACACACGCCACTACTCATTAATTAATGACCAGATGGCATCTCACCCTCTCTCCTTGACCATAGACTGCAAAGAGGGGAGGGGAAGTTGGGAAATAGGTTCCCCCCCACCTCTCTCTCCTCTCCTCTCCTCTCCTCTCCTCTTCTCTTCTCTTTCTCCCCTTTTTGAGGTTAGAATTAGGTATGCTTAATGCCATTGAATTTTAACAGTGTCACAATTGGACCGAAATTTTTCTTTAGCACAGAGTTGAGATACACGGTTCTATTTACCTTTCAAATATGAAGCCATCACTATTTATGACCCAGTGTTCCAAATATTGCAGACACAGGAATGTTTACTCTGACTCTAAATAGAATTACTAAGAAGAGGAGAAAGATGTTGTGTTTAAGTAAACTGGATCTGTTCATTCATCTTCTGTTCCATGTTTTGCAAACGTTTCAGTTTCTTTATCCTTCCTCTCCACCCAGCGTGGGTCAGTCAACAGCCACTTTTAGAACCGTGTTGTGTCATTTAAGGGAAAAGAACTTACAACTATATTCATAGCAGGCTATAAAATGCAAGGTACAACCCACAAAATGATATTTAAAATTTTCCAATTACACAATGTATTGTTAAATCCACACAGGCCAAGAGTGAAAGGATACAGTGCCAAGATGCCAAGATCCTAATTAAGGGAACTGTTACCTGTTGGACAGATTTTAATAGGGCATTTTACTGTGTGAGAGTCATTGAAACAACATTTTAAACTGTGGGTGGGTGAAAACCCTTAATCATACAGAAGGTGGTTCACAGTTGAAAGCAGAACTGGAAAGCAAGAAACCTCTAGTGTTTCAAATCAGTTTAAAAGAAAAATCAAGTCAGAAATGCATGCCTTAATGTCAACTCAGACTCCCAGGACAAAAGTTTACTAAGAAGATTTATAAGTGATTTGGGAAAGAAAAGTTAGATTGAGGGATGGACAAAATGCCGAGTAAAGAATCACCCTCTGTGAGAAACCAGCAGCAGCCCCAGCCCCAGTTCTCAACCTGAGGGTTGGGACCCTTCAAGGGTCGAATGACCCTTTCACAGGAGTCACCTAAAATCATCGGAAAACACAGATATTTGCATTATGATTCATAACAGTAGCAAAATTACAGTGGTGAAGTAGCAACAAAAATAATTTTATGGCTGGGGGTCACCACAACATGAGGAACTGTATTAAAGGGCTGCAGCATTAGGAAGGTTGAGAACCACCAGGAGGCTGGGCAAGTAACTCCAAAGCAGTGTCAAGAACCTGAATTGCAGATCATCTGATGGATAATGGTAGCCATGAACTTCTGTTATTTTTCACTCTACATCCATGAAATTGAATGAGCACTCTTGTATGTCAGAATCCTTACAGAAACTTCATGTGCTTTTTTTCTCTAAACCCAATTTTGCTGGCCTACTAGTGACCCCCAACTCCTCTTGGGAAGAACACTCCAAGCCCACTTAGGCTATGGAACCTGACTCCAGCCACAGGTGACTGAGCCAGTATGGCAGGGGAGCCAGGCCAAAATTACCCTTTGAGAAAGCTGAGCATCGTGTTGATTAGGCAAGGAAAGTAAAACAGTCTCTACAACATCACCTCTAGTTCCAAAGGCATTGTGGAGTAGTTGGATTTTTAAAATCGTTTATCTTTGCAAGGTGGTAGTGTTGAAGAAAAAAATGATACAAAAGGGAAACTTATTATTACTCAATCCACAACATTTATTCATTAATTGATTGATTAATTGATTGATTGACTCAGGGGAGGGGCAAGCCATGGTACACATGTGGAGGTCAGAAGACAACCCAGTGGAGTTAATGCTCTTCAACTTTGCAGGTTCCAGGGACTGAACCCAGGTCTTTGTCCTTGGTATCAAGCACCTTTCCGCTTTGAACTGTCTCAATGGCCCTCATCACAACAACACAAATTTCTGCCAAATTCTTCATTTGTAAATCTCTTATTTCCTAACTAGCTTCCGCTAGTTCACCAAAACACTGTTTTCCCATTCACTCTCTTCAGTGGACTTTTGTACACTCTTTCCTTTCCAGCTTACCTTTAGAGTAATCAATTTGTTTTTTGTTCATTAAACCAAGAATGCACAATAAAGGTTTAGCTTCCAAATAAGCATGATTCCTTCATTAGATGAGGAAGGAAAAGAAGAAAACTCACACTTTTGGGTTTGTTTGGTTTTTTTTGTTTTTTTT
>CABHPP010129181.1:27075-37837 GCA_902168425.1 Peromyscus attwateri | reverse complement strand
TGTGTGTGTGTGTGTGTGTGTGTGTGTGTGTGTGTGTGTGTGTGTGTTATGTGAATGCGAGTGTGAATGCAGTTCCTGTAGAGGCCGAGGCATTTCGTACCCTTTGATAAGGAGTTAAGTGCAGTTGTGAGCCTCCTGATATTGGTGCTAAGAGCTGAACTCATGTTGTCTGCAAGAGAAGTTCCAGCTCTTAACTGCTGACTCAACTCTTCAACCCCAGTTTAGTGATTTTTGAGCATTTACTATATGCAAATTCCATGCAAAGCACTTTAAGGGAATTTGTATTTAATTATGTTGCCATTCCAGTAAGTAGATCATTTTTATTACTACTTTTAAAAAGTGGTTTTTATTTTATTTTGCATATGAGTATTTTGCCTGTATGTATATACATGGGCTATGTATGTGCCTGGTGCCTGTGGAAGTCAGAAGAAGGCATTGGATTCCCTGGTATGGAGGTACAGCAGTTGAGGGCAACCATGTGGATGCTGGAAACTGAACCTGGGTCCTCTGCAAGAATACCCAATTCTCTTAACCTCTGATCCATCTCCCAAAACTCCTATTATTATTTTTTGATAAAAACACTGAACTTAGAAAGGCTAAGGAATTGAATCTTAACCACACCAATTAATTCATTAACAAACACTATTTTAAAAATATAATTTGTAATCTTATTTGTAAAAATTGTTTGGAATTATTGGTTAGTGACAACTCACTACCATGTTGGACAAATTAGAATATGCATGTTGATTGACTTCACTTATGTCTTCTCAGACCTAAGGTCCATCTGTTTGATAAAACGTGAAACTTCAGTCCTAAGTTAAGCCCATCCACGGTATCCCTGTGTATAACCTTCCTCTCGGCCATCTGCAAATGACTCTTTCTGTAACTTCCTGTGATCTCTGTGGAGTCCATAGTTCTTTACTGTTAGTACACTGCTTGGCCTGAGATATCTGGTCTCTGAGTTCTTGACCTTTGTCCCCTTAGTGAGGCTGCCTGGGTGCTGTTTTTGTAGCACCTTGATATAGATAATATACATCCCAATCTTAGAAAGTCCACATTGCAGTAGAGAAGTAAAACCATTCTCTCCATTTTAAACATATCTCTTAAGTCTGGGCAATAGCAGGTTAGTAGCATACAACCTATGTAAAGCTTTCCAGATACTGGCTTGCTTATTCTCTTATCATTTCTGTTTCTTTTTCATCCCATCTTATTTAGGGGTTCTATGGCTGTAATGAAACAGCATGATCAAAAAGCAAGTTGGGGAGGAAAGGGATTATTTGGCTTATACTTCTAGATCATAGTCCATCATTGGAGGAAGTCAGAACAGAAACTCAACCAGGGCTGGAACCTGGAGGCAGGAGCTGATGCAGAGGCCATGGAGGGGAGTTGCTTACATCCTTGGAACCAGCAGCCCAGGGATGGCATCGTCAACCTGGGGGCACTCCCTCATTGATCACTAATTGAGATAATGCCTTACAGCTGGATCTCATGGAGGCATTCCCTCAGCTGAGGCTCCTTCCTCTCTGATGACTCTAGCTTGTCTCAAATTGACACACAAAAGCAGTCAATACATCCCCTATGACCAATCCATATATGTCTGCTGGTTTGAGTAAGATACTTTAGTTCACTTATTAAGCATATATTTATTTGATCCTATATCTAGTGCCAGCCTGTGTCTAGCAGTAGATAGACAATGGAGGAAGAATGTATAAACAAGCAAACAAAGACAACAGAGCCCCTGCCCCTGTAGAGCTTCTAGTTCTGTGAGGTGAGACTACCTTCCCTGCACAGAAGCCCTCCTCTCTATTGGCAAATGACTTGCTCATTTTATGAACTCGACCCACCTGTGGATGTGTCCCTTACTCTTTTCTACTCTGCTGAAGAGGTGAAAGGATAGCTAATATCCCTCAAGTACCTTTTTAGGGGGTGGTGGCTAAAGAGGGTTCATCTGTACTCTCTTTCCCATAAGGCTATTGGGCCTCACACAAACAGAAGCACAGCTGGTTGGCCCCATGACACACTCATGATTAACGTAATATGTTAACTTCACAGCAAGATGGCATTTCAGTTTTGGCCAATGGGCTCTCATCACTTAACTCCCCCTTAAGTCACATTTACCATGTATCAAGAATGGCAACTTGGTATACCACATCAAGAAAACTAAATTTGTAAATGACCCTAGTTACCCATTCAGCAACATTTGTTCTGTATTCACCACGCTTTGTGGCTGTGATTTTTCATCATCATTCAAAAACTGGAACAGATTGAGAAGTGAAGATGTTTCTTGACTTATAGAAGACTTGGACTGTGTTTCCATTGCTTTCAAGGAAGATGCCAAACACTTATGAGTGACTTCAGGGTCGCCCCTTTCTTATCCACAGACATTCAAACTATAGGTACTTTCTCTTGCAGATAGTATGATTATATGCTTTTACTACAATGCTAGTCTTTATTTTTATTTTAATATATTTAATCTTTGATATTTGTATATGTTCATACAATGTATTTTAATCATACTCCCTCCACTTCTCCTGGATTTACTTTCAGCCCCCCAACTTCCAACTACCACTATGTCCAACCCATGTTGCCCATATACCCATGAGTGTGGGGCTACCCACTGGAGCATGGTGGACCTATCCGGGCCACACTTAAGGAAAACCAGCTCTCCTTCCCCTACCATCCATCAACTGTTAATTGCCCCTTGATTGGAGGTAGAGGCTCATGGGGCCTCCAGCATTCATGTTGGAATCAGCATTCCTGGAATCACTGAATGAACCAAATGACTTGAAATTGCACAGGTCTTATGCAGGGAACCACAACTGCTGTGAGTCCATGAGTACAGCAGTCCTATCATGATCAGAAGATACCATTTTCCCCAGGTCTTCCCTGACCTCTGACTCTTAGGATCTTTCTGTCTACTCTTCCACAACGTTCCCTGAGCCCAAGCACTCAATCTTACCTGATTATACATACATTCTCAGTTTTTCTCCAATAGGTCCCAAGATAGAGTAAAAGAAGCATTGGGTTTACCATTGTGCTATTGCTGATATTTGACCAATATTCTCTTGTTTTTAACCCAAGAAAGGGCAATTTCATATGGTTCAGTTGAAGCCATCACCTGCTCTCCTATGTAAATCGAGACACAATTTCTCTTCTTTCATTCTTTTCCTATATGTGAACCCAGGTACATATGGTTGAGCAGACTGGGGACATGGCTCCTCTTTTCCAAGTGTAGTATTTACGTTGGATCATCTCCATTTGCCCCTGCAGTTCACTCTAGGCCTTTCTCCTGAAGACCGTCTGTTCTAGCCCACTTCAGTATGATTTACTTGGCCGTGGGTGCTAACTAGAGCTCAGGATCAGGAGGAGAGAATTTGTTCCCTGTCTTTCTTGCCTTGGAAATATCTGTGCCCTATATCAGTAGTCTGTGCTTGGGGACTGCAGTAGAAATTATTCCTGGCTACAACTTCAGCTTCTGCATTTCTGAAGTCATATTTGTGATGCATGTGAGTTTTTAGGTTGTATTTTCATATCTAAGTTAAAAATTATGACTTGTAAATGCCCTAAGGCAGGAGCAGCAACTAGTATTCTTCTAACTATACTTATTTATACTTCTAATCTCAAATCATTATTAATTGCTAATCAAGGACTTTTATCTTCACTGTAAATTTAAAATACAAAACACTATATTTAGTTTCTTAATAAGAAATGCAAGACAACATCCAAACATTTGTGAAACATAATTATACTTTTGCTATTACTTTCATATTAATTACTAGCTTTGGGGAAAAGCATTAAATCAAATACACCAGAAAATCGGCAGCTAATTTTTTCCAGTACATGTGTTTTCCAGTGTTTTAGTCTTTACCTGTGCTGTACATAATTACGTGCTAGACAGAGCAGGAAGAATTAATAACCAAAGGAAGTTTGTTTAGTTCATTGGGGTAACATTTTCGCTTGTAACCACAAGTTGACTATCTCATTGCTAACTGGAGCACCTGGTGTGGGTCAAAACTGTGTTTTAGTATTGTGAAGAGTTTAGGCGACTCATGGGAATCACATTCTAGACGCTAGAAGACTCCTTGCCAGTGTCACAAGCCCAGTATTGATTGACAAGAACAAAAATCCAAAGCCAGGTCCCTTACTTCTGCCTCAGTATTCTTGTTCATGTAACAGTACCCCAGTCAGCAGGCACCTGGACACATTCTACCAGACATTAAAAGGCATGAGGAAGGCAGTCTTGGTGCACCCCTAGCAAATGTTCCGGTTTTACTCCAGGTGACTGGCATGCTTACAGGCTTTGGTGCTCTCTGCAATAAGCTAAGAGTAGGCAGTAAATAAAAGCACAGCAGTACTCACTAGCTAGTGTTCCACTTCTGAATCTAATATTCACTCCGTCTTCATACTGTGGTCAAGAAAACCTAATGGAGGCATGCTAGGCCCTTCACATTTAATTGCTTCTGAAACATTTCCGCTATCCAATGCCAATGACTTAGGGAGTTATTTGGAATACTACCTATGTGACAGGGTCTCAATTCCTTCAAAAAACAGAAACTACTTTCAGCATTACCATGAGGAGAATTCTAGGCTTTCTGAATGTGTCTAGAGATTAGGAGGGAGGTGGATAATACAGGGAGGAAGCGAGACTTATTGTAAGAACCTTGGATGGATATGTCCAATAAAAGATCTAAAAAGGTACCTCCCAACAAATATTCAATTCTATTATATAACTTAGGATAATTAAAAATGTCCACAATCATTTATAACATTTCCATGAAATGCAACTGCATTTTCTACATATTAATGAAGTTTATGTCTGTTCCTTTTACCCATACTCAAATAAAATAGGAGGCATTTTAGATATCAAGATGTAGCTAATTACAAAAGTTTTTGTTGTTGTTGTTTTTTGTTTTTTGGTGGGGGAAATCATAAAATGTAACCATCAGCAAACTGAAATAATGTAGTGGAAGCCTGGAGTTTATCAACTTATGTATAAATATAAATTACTATAAACTTCATTTAATCAGTATTAAATTCCATTGTTCCATCACAATTTTAGGGACTAATGAAAAACCCTTATCATTCTTGGCAATTCTCACATCAACTCTTCCAGCATCATGTATTTGCTCCAATGTTGTATGATATTTTGTGTTCTGTCAAATAAAGCGTGCCTGGAGATCAGAGGGCAGAGCTATTCACTAGTTAACCACAGAGGCTAGGTGGAGGTGGTAGAGGCTCACACCTTTGATCCCAGCACTTGGGAGTCTCAAGCCTTTAATCCCAGCACAATAGGGAGGTGGAGACAGGGTTACGGCCCCCATTTGGTCTGAGCATCTGGAGAGGTAAGCAGTCACTAGTGGCGGCTCCTTTGTTTCTCTGATCTTTTAGGTTATTAACCTGATATTTGACTCCTGTTTTTTATTGATAAGACTAATTAGGATCAAACTCCAATACTTGAAGTAAACCAGAAAATGGGGACAAAGTTCTTTGCTCTTTTCTTTCTCTATCTTTTTTTTTCTGATACTATTGAGATATTAGCCCAGTAAAAATAGGCTGTGTCTAGCATCTCCAAAGTCAGCTGTGATTAGACTTCAAATACTGGGCTTCTTGTGGATGGGGACGTTGGAGTCAATGACACTGTCTCATATCACATTAAGGAAAGCTACAAATAAGCTCTTTGCAGAGATACAATTTTCCCTAGTAATAACTTCTGACAAATATGTACATTTAGTGAAATTTTAATTGAGAACATTTCTTTGCCTTTTACAAGGATGAAGAATTTTGCCAACATTTTATTTTTCTCCCTCCATAGGAGATGGTAGCACCCAAGGTCATGTACATGCTAAATTCATGCTCTACCACTAGGCTATATACCTAGCTCCTATCTCAGTCTTTTCAAAATTGTGATTTCCAGGTCAGTGAGATGGCTCAATTGATAAAGGCACTCGCTTCCAAGCCTGACTACCTGAATTCAGTCCCTGGGACCCACACACATGGTGGAATAACAACTCCCATAAGTTGTTCTCTGACCGCCACACACATCATGGCACACACACAAATATAATGACAAAATTCAAGGTTGTGATTTCCAAGGAAAGAAATGATCTTCTATGGCTTTTCATTTGTCAACTTCAAGACCAAAGAAATTTGAATAATTCCAATTCCATTGTTCTAACACACGGAACTTCATTACTAGGGAAGCCTTACTAATAGGTTATCAGGACTTTTTTTGCACAAAGTCACACTGTGCTAAATAATAAGACATGGGAATACATCAAACAGCTCCACTTCTGTGACTTTTACTTAGGAGTGAAATGTTTTAAGTTAGACTATGTTAGTACTGATGGAATGTGCACAAAATGAAAAGCAATATAAAGGCTTTATTCCATTTTGAGAGCTGGACAAATTATTTGACTTAAAAATCAAGCATTGTGACCTGGGAGTAAAACAACAACTCCCCTACACTCTTGGATAGAGTGGAAATTAGGATAAGTGTTTTAAAAAGCAATTTGATAATGCCTAACAAATTTACAATGCATTTATCCATTAACTTGGTAATTTTGCATGCCTAGAAGAATTTGGATAAGCTTATACAGGTGCACCAAAATAGTTGTATGAGAATGTTCATCACAATGTTGTTAAAATAGCTAAGGAAAAATATTTCAACAATAAGTGCACAGTAGAGGAGAATATCCTAATTAATCATATATATTATTTAAGGGAATACTATTAGCCACTGAGAAGTGTGTATGAGTAATTCTATATAAACCAGGCATAGGCCATTAGGATATCTCTGCTGTATAATTTAAAAAACAAATACCTAAGTATATACATTAGTATAGGAACACTGGTATTTATCTCAGTTGTAACCATTTATGTTTTAGAATAAATAAGATGCTTCTGACCTCCTGTGCTTCTGTGGACTTCAACAGTTGATGTCACTTTTGATGGAAGAAGTCTTTTTTAAAAAATATATATTTTGTAGCTTTCTGTAACTTCCAGGAATTCTTACTGAGTTTATCCAATATTTTCTCTTTTTAAACATTTTGGTATAACTGTTCTGAAGTAAGACATTGTTGCTGTCCTTCATTTGTGTAACTAAAACCTTTCTGAAATAGTTTAGGACCCTTGTGAAGTTTTCAAGATCATGAGGCATAACCAACTTAAGTATATGAAGCAATACACTGTCAGGAAATCCACTTGTTTTCTGCATGCTATTCACTCTACAAACAGCTCACACAGCTGCCTTTCCCTTAGTGTCAGAGCGTCCCTTAGCAGTGTGGATGGAGGTCAGCTTGGGGTTGGATGGTTAGAAATATGGAATCTACCTTCCTTTCTGAGCAAGAAAATTGAGAACCAATTATTACAGTTGTTTTCCTGGTCTGTAGTTAAAAAAAAAAAATGAAAACAAAAGACTCCAAAACAAAAACCTCTCTGACCATGCATTCTTTTTTTATTGATTAGATTATTTATTTATTTTACATCCCAATCTCAATTTCCCCTCCCTTCTCTCCTCCCATTCCCTCTCCCAATCCACTCCTCCTTCATTCTATCCTAGGTCTCTGGGCCATCCAGCCTCTGGGTCCTGGCGCTCCAGGCAGTGGCAGGAATGGGCTCACTCTCATGGAATGAGTCTCAGAAAGGGGCAGGCCTCCCATGGATATCAAACAAACATGGCATATCAAGTTGTGATAGGACTAACCACCTCCCCTTGTATTAAGGCTGGGCAAGGCAACCGAGTATGAGGAATAGGTACCCCAAAGCCAGCCAATGCGTTATAGACAGCCCCTGCTCCCACTGTTAGGAATCTCACAAGTAGACCAAGCTATACAACTGTCACATATATGTAGAGGGACTAGGTTGGTCCCATGCAGGTTCCTTGGTTGTTGGTTCAGTCTCTGTGAGTTCCTATGAGCCAGCTTAGTTGATTCTGAAGGTTTTCTTATAATGTCCTTGACCCCTCTGGTTCCTACAATCCTTCCTCCCTTTCTTCAGCAGAATTCCCTGGGCTCAGCCTAATGTTTGGCTGTGGGTCTCTGTATCTGTTGCTATCAGTTACTGGATGAACCCTGTCTGGTGACAACTGGGTAGGCCCAAATCTATGCGTATAGCAGAATATTGTTAGGCATCATTACATTGACATTTTTTTCTCCAGTCATGTTTGGTTCTATCCTAGGTCTCAGAGGCCACCCAGCCTCTGGGTCCTGGCACTCCAGGCAGTGTCAGGGATGAGCTCACTCTCATGGCATGGGTCTCAGGCTGGACCGGTCATTGGTTGGCTACTCTCAGAATCTCTGCACCACCCTCACCCCAGAACATCTGACAGGCAGGACAGACTGTAGGTCAAAGGTTATGGCTGGGTTCGTGTCCCAGTCTCTCCACTGGAAGTCTTACCTGGTCACAGAAGGTGGCCAGTTCAGGCTACACATCCACTACTGCTAGGAGTTTTAGCTGGGGTCATCCTTGTAGATTCCTGGGAGATTCCCTTGGATCAGGTTTCTACCTGACCCCCAAATGCCCCCTGCCTTTCCAGTCCTCTCTTTCAGTGCTTACCCCCTCCATCCCAACATGATCCCTTATGTTCCCATCTCCTGATCATGCATTTCTTACTTCATAGATCTAGTCTGGCTTCAGAATGGAAGGATGGGACCCTCTCCTTTTGACACAGCGTGATCTAATTTGGAAGAAATTCCAGGAGGAACCAGAAACAATGACTGTGTTTTGTTTGTGACTCTTTTCAGAATTGCGGCTTCCAGTGAGTCCCTCTGTGTGCCTGGATCAGGGGATGCAGTCACAGCTGAGTGCTTCCAGTCACCTCTCAAAAGGAGCCAAGCCACATGTGTGGGAACCATGGGACTGGAAACGCGAACAGTTGTAAGATGAACTTGTTGAATATTCTATCCAGCATATATTGTAGGAAGCAAGAAAAAAACTGGAAATCAGATCTGAGAGCTTGGGTATTGGGATGGGGCAGAAGGGGGAGGTTGCCAATTAATGAATTGCTAAGCCCCATTTACAAGAATGTTCAGTTGTTATGTCTTAAAGAGGAATGTCATCATTGACTTTCTCCTAGACTAATTCAAATTTCTGCTGCTGTAGAATAAACATTTAGGTAAATTGGACTCTTAGCTAGTAAGTTATATTAATGTAAATTGAATTTAGGACCTTGACAATGTAAAACTATAAAATTTTAACTTCTATTTTATACCCACATGACACTGCTTTAGTCTTTGAGTATGGATGAATGGATTTTTCTTAGCTATTAAATTTTTATGACTCCTGCTATCTAAGAAAGGGTATCACATTGTCCAAGGTATTTTCAGGGAAGGATGTTTTTAATACAATATTTGTATTAATTCTTTGAGAATTTTGTACAAAGAATTTTTATCTTATTCTCTCCCTTCTCTTCCTCCTGACTCCTCTCAGATCCATCAACCACCTCCCCAACTTTATGCCGCTTTCTTCTCTTCTTCTTCTTCGTCTTCATCTTCTTCTCCTTTTTCTCCTTCTTCTTCTTCTTCTTCTTCTTCTTCTTCTTCTTCTTCTTCTTCTTCTTCTTCTCCTCCTCCTTCTCCTCCTCCTCCTCCTCCTTCTCCTCCTCCTCCTTCTTTAAATAACCACCAAGTCAAATTTCTGCTACCTACACAGTTATGGGTATGGACCTGGATGAGCCATTGGAGCTTGACCAACCTATCAGGGACCACATTCTTAAAGGAATCTGATTTCCCCATAAACCATCAACTACCATCAGCTCCTCAGTTAGGGATGGGGCTTGTCAGACCCTCCCTGCTTCTGTTCACCCCTGTTCATCTTCAAGCATTGAATGGCTTGCTCTTGTGCAGATCTAGTGAAGGCAAACACAGCTGCTGTGAATTCATGAATGAAGTAGTTTCAGTCAGGTCCTCCCTGACCTCTGGTTCTTACAGTCCTGCCCCCTCTTCCATGGGGTGGGGGCTACAGATGTTCTGTTTATAGCTGAGCACTCCATTGACTCTTCTCTTCTGCACTTCAATAAGTTGTGAGTTTCTGCATTAATCACTGTCTGTTGTAGAAAGAAACTTCTCCGACGAGGACTGAGAGCTGCACTAGTCTACAGATAAAGGAACAGGATTTTGGAAAGCAGTTTGATAATATGTCCATTTAACAAAATATTAATAGGTTTAACCCTGGAGTCTGTGAGTGCTCCAGGCAGAGTCTTAGCCAGATTTACAATACTAAACACCCATTTCCTCCTGTGGAATATGCCATAAATTCAAGCAAAAAGTGCTTGCTTGCCCCATAACAGTTGTACCACTGTTACAACTGTGGCATAGTTTGCCATCCATGTTATTATTGTAGTTCACAAGGTTCACAATTGGGTCGGACTTTCGATGACTTCCCCGTGCCCCAGGAACCTACATATAATACTATCCTGTACTACAAAAGCTGGCCAGTAGGGAGGTCAGTACCAACTTGATTTTTCCATGTCCTGTGACCCAAGTGTGTGTGGTGGATTTGGCAATAGAGTCTTACCATCAGGTTCTGGTGGGCAACCAAGAGCACTAGCAATAGCCTGTATCGTTTGGGAGATCTCTGAGACACTCCTGACCAAGAACTCTAGGGGAAGTATCCCAGCTGCACTGGCTTTTTATTTTGCCATCTGTAGCTGCTGGGAGGAGCACCATCTCTTGCTTAGGGTGCTTCTCATGAAACTCTTATTTTCTTATGTGGAAAAAGTACATATATATATATATATATATATATATATATATATATATATGTA
>CABHPP010129181.1:0-26975 GCA_902168425.1 Peromyscus attwateri | reverse complement strand
ATATATATATATATATATATATATATATATATATATATATATATGATGTTTATGAAATAGTAGGTTTCCATATGGCTTTTCTGAACATCCTTCGGTTAGTTCTCCCTCTGCCAGCCTCCTCTTCTGCCCTTCCCTCCCATACCTCTCCCCATGTAAACCGCCCTCCACATATCCCCCTTCTCCTTCATCTCACCTACATTCTACTACCCTCCCTCCTTCAGATCTGTCTTCCTCCCCCCACCCCACCAATGGTCCTTTCCTCCTGGATTCTACACGTTCCAGGTAAAGGATTTTAGAATGTTTGTAAATCACAGGGAAAAACATATTTTAGTTATGTCACCCAAGACATAACTGAGTGTGCCTCATCTAATTATATGATTACTAGATAATGTTTCAACATTTAATAGTACTTACTGAGAAATCATATTGCAGCTTCTGCATTGTATTTTAACTTCCACAGTTGTCATAAGCACAAGCTACATATTATCAATTGCACTTAGAGACTTGACATTTAGACATGGTACAGAAAAGCAAATAATCACATATTTTGGTACAATTTATGGAATTGTGTTTGTTTCAACACAAGACAAGAAACTAGTATTATTTGTTGATTTCTTCACATCTGGCCTTTAAGTTGGCCATTAATTATCAGGAATGATGGGGTGTTTGTCAGGTAGATGTGAGGTAATTGGGGAAGTATTCTAGAATATTCTTGATGACCTGTCTGCTGTCAAACAATTCACTGTCTTTGCACAAACAGAAGAGAAATCATCAAAGTAAGCAGGGAGGTTGAGGGGGCGGGTTGGGCTTCTCACCCAAATTCATGTATTCACTTCTGGAGTCACAGTCTCATGAATCTGACGTCACAGGTAGTGTGACTAATTTAATTTTCAGAAATCTTTAAACCTTATTGTAAGCACTGTTTTCCTTTAGGGGAAAATCTTTTAATTCGGTCATCCAGTGCAGACAATGCTACCCATTTGATCGTGTATCTCTGTGCCGGGGCACCCCCTGGTGGTGAGAGAATAATCCACAGCTGCAATTGTTTCAGGAAATCCACACAGGAAGACTGGACTCCAAGGCGAGGAATTATCAAGCTTTAGGTCATTCACACATATTGCATACTCAATTCTAAATGTAGTACTATGTTATTTTACTTTACTTTTTTTTTTTTTTTTTTTTTAAGGAATCAGACTACAGTCCTTGCGCCACATGAAGCAGTCTTCAGGGCAGAAGAGCTCTCTGTGATTCTTAAAGCCTATGTGTTGGTGACCTCCTTAAGGCCTTTACGTGCGTTCATTCATTCAACGGGCACCGTGTGGAGCCCACCAAAGAAGAAACGCTTCACTGTCAAGGTAAAAATCCAACTGAAGCTGTTATTTCATACAGTTCGCTGAAGATAAGTAAAATGGGTTGGGCTGCCATTCTCCGACCTTTATGGCTATCAAATCCCTTTGAACAAAGATTGCATTTTTTATTGCTGCAAGCAGAGATTTTTATTTAATACGTGCAAGTTCAAAAATAAGCTGGAAACAGCTTAATTCACTACGGATCATGAAGGCCACATGCTATTTTTTTCTCTCCTCAACCCATCATTTTAGTTCAGTTCTTTGACCTATTAACCAGCTAGTTCTTGCCTGTTCTCTGGTTTTCCTGACTTTCCATTTAAGAAAAAAAAATATATAGTCAATGTAACAAATGAAAATATAATTTTGTCTATACACATTCTGCTTCCTCTTTAGTAAGCTTGATACTGACATGTATCTGTCGGGTGAGAAGAAAAGCCCTCAAGCGTGCCCAGTATTGCAAGCATTGCTATCAAAGATAATGAGGGCATTGCAGGAAGAGCTTACTAATACCTCCAAAAAGTTGTGTTATATGAGGGAGCCCAGGCTGTAGCTAGAAGTTTCTCTGGTCCTGCCTGGACCCTGCAGTCCCGTGGCCTGCTTATAAAATAATCACACAGAGGCTTAATATTATTTATCACTGCTTGGCCATTAGCTCAGGCCTACCACTGACCAGCTCTTACATTTAAACTCAGCCCATTTCTGTTAATCTCTATGTTGCTACATGTTCCGTGGCTTTACCTGTGTGCCCTGGACGGTAGGCTGCCATCTCCCCCGACTCAGCCTTCCTCTTCCCAGAATTCTCCTTATCTGCTTATCGAGCCCACACTGTCTGCCTGGCTACTGGCCAATCAGCATTTCATTTACCAACCAATCAGAGCAACACATTCACAGCATACAGAGCGACATTCACAGCACCAGGCAGTGTTGGAGATCCCCCCTTGGTGGTGGAGAAGACAGGGTAGAGTGGTGGGCTGATGAACCCTGCAACACCCATGCCCAGAACCAGGGTTATTTGTTGGCCCTTCCCAACATACACCCCATCTGTGATCTGCTGGAGCACAGGGTAAGGTGGCCGGTCCCTCAGACCCAGGGCTACAGGATCTCCATGACACAGGGCAGCAACAGGATGTCCAGGAAGAGTCCCAGTGAGGGCCCAGCATAAATGGTATAGCAGAGACCAGGGGCCTCGAACCAGACCAATGATTCTTTGCCATGAACGCCTACATGTAAAAATGTATGGCTAAAGGGGGTTTACTGTGTGGCTCACTGTGTCACACTGCAGCTTCCATGACGAAAATTTCCCCTTCTTCCTTTTTTCTCTTAAATTTTATTTTGTTTATTTTGGTGGGGGAGGGAGATGGGTGGGATCAGGAGGCATGATGTGAAAGACACAAAGAATAAATAAAAAGAACGTTAAAAAAGAAAAGATGTAGCCCAGGTTAACTTGGTTCAAAGTAAGTTTTCTGAGAACACATTGGATAGAATTTAAGGAAACTTTGGTTTTCCAGCAAATCATTGTTCAGAGTGCTTGCGGGAGAAAATGGGAAGAACTAGATGAATGCACAGTGCCATGAGGTTCAAAAGTGACTGGATGATTTCTTTTTCTGAATTTGCCTTATATCAATTACACTCTGAACTCTGGGAAGTGTTCCAGTGAGGAGGACACTTTAATTGTTCATTTAAATATGGTAATGAAAACTCATTGACCTAGTAATAGATGTAGGTATTCTGTAGCCCCAGACGTAGCTCACGTTCTACGGAAGCAGATTGATGGCCCAAGTCCTTAAACTTGCTTCTTTTAACCTTCAAATTGTCATCCGAACTCAAGCTGGTAAGTGTCTGTGGTTTTCTGGGAATCTTGAAAGGACAGAGTCCAAGCTGGTTTATTCCAGAATTCTCCTTCGTCACAGTAGCTCCTCATGCCATGGTTGTTCCCATTTCCCCTTTCTATTGATCTAAACTAAATCCAACTGCTGATTTTTAACCATTTTGACCAAAACAAAAATTTTACAACTTCATATGGTTTAACCAAATAGTGGAAGTTAGGCATAGACAGATGAGAATCGTAGTCCTCAGTTATGTTAAGAATCATGTTACATGTACTATTCGCAAATGTAACACATATTTAAGCACAGACCAGGAAAGTCAGTAGTGTGGTTCTATCTGAAGGCAAAGACCTGGGAATGAAGAGCTTACATTTCAGAGGGCAGCAGTTGAGTGGAGCAGTTCAAGCACACATAGGCGGCTTTGGAGGGTTCTCCCCTTCTATCTATCTTGTTGCTTAGTGTATTTTCCTTTTATTTCATTAAAACCACAGTTTCCCATATTTCATTGTAGGACTCAAATATTCTCCAACTTTGAAAGTTATCATTCTTAATGTATGTAATGTACAGCAGTCACCATTAGTTTAATGAATCCAGTCATGTTTATTTGTCTATCGTGATATTTATTTACTTATTTATTTTGAGACAGAATCTCAGTCTAACTTGTGGTCCTCCTGCATCAGCATCTAGAAGTTAGGACTGCAGACATTCTCCACCAGGCCAGGCTATTGCTCAATGACTCCTGAAATGTTTCTCACTGACTTCTTTTCCTTCCTTTTTCTGTTGGCTAAATTTTGATCTTTCTGTTTCTACTCTTTTTGGCCTTCGTGTGTGTGTGTGTGTGTGTGTGTGTGTGTGTGTGTGTGTGTATGTAGGACTCATGTGCTCGCACACACCCTCAGACTCATGAGTGTGTAGCCATGCACACGCTGAGGCAGAGGACAACTTTCAGGAGTTGGTTCTCCCCTCCTACCTTTATGTGAGCTCAAGGGATAGAACTCAGATTGCCAAGCCTGTGCAGTGCTTTTATCTACTGAGCCATTTCACTGTAAGATGATGATGGTGATGATGGTGGTGATGATGGTAATGATATAAATGTACGTGTCTATGTGTGGTATGGACCCACAGTCCATGACATACTTGTGAAGGTCAAAGAAACCTTTCATGACTCAGCTGTCTCCTTCCACAGTGGGTCTCAGGGTTCAAACACAGGCCACCAGATTTGGTGGCCATTGCCATTGCCTGCTGAGCTGTGGACAGCCCTCTGTTCTTACTGTTCATACTTTCTCATATTTTCTATCTCTTCGTGTGCTTTCTGGAAGCATTTGTTTGCAGGACAGTTTAGTCTTATCTTCAAATTTGTATGTATAACACATGCTGGTATCCCGTGAGTTTTACTTCTATTAGTTTCTTACTGCAGTTGCTCTTAATACTGTTGGTAATTTCTCTTCTGTGGTTCATTTTACTTCCTCTTTGATTATTTCCTGGAATACATTAGTCACGGTTATATTCAATCACAGTCTTCCTGCATGGTGTGTATTAGTCAGCTTGTTACGTTTTTGTTGAGGTAGTTGTGTTCTTCCCATGCATGATGACCATGGACTAACTCTCTGAAACTGTAAGCAAGCCCCGGATTAAGTGCTTTTCTTTATAAGTTGCCTTGGTCATGGGGTCTCTTCACAGCAACAGAACAGTGACTAAGGCAGTGACATTTGGGGTTGAGTGTAAATGGGGTAGAGGTTGAATATGATTGGAAATCCCACACACCTCAACTACCCACTTGAGCAGGTCGTTATCCGTAAATCCTGGGCCTGCACTCAGCATCCTTCAGAAGGAGGAACAACAGCATGAGGGGAAAAACACAGAGAGGAGGCAGGAGGAAAATCTGAGTCCTTCCCCTGAAAATGTAAAGTTTAAATGATCCGCTCATGTGGCCTCCAGCAACTTCCTCATACACATGTGACTCCCTCATGTTCATCTTCCCTGTCCATGGCCATGACAGGCCCAGCCAACTCAAAATTGCTTTCAGAATGCCTTTCGCACAGGCTTTGAATCTTGTTCTTTGGAAGCCAAACCCATGCCTCTGACTCGTTTTATCTATCCTAGTTTCTATCTTGAAAGGAAACCCAAAATCTTAACTATTCTGGTCATTTCAAAGGCATTTTTAGCCGCCGCCGCCGCCCCCTCCCCTGCCATTTTTTTTTTTTTGCATATAAAAGAGCTGCTCCACCTACCAACCACAGTGGACATGATCCCAGAAGTAACGAGTTTCTGTAATAGTTTTATTTATGCTTTCCCTGAAGCTAAGTCCATAGGCGTCAGTCTTCTTTATGTTTTCAAGCTTTATTCACTATTTTTTTCTTTTCCATTTTTTGTCATGTCCTCGGGATGGATGTGTGCCGTGCCTGTGCACAGTAAAGCACTCAACTCTCACCGGTTTCATTCTGTCTTGGGATTTATCTTTTTAAGACCTTGCCTGATTACTCCTCAGATACCTTTATCTGTGGTTAAGGTGAGGTAAAATGGTTTCCTGAGAATGCGGAAGGAGATTGTTCCCTTAGTAGGTCAACATTATGCTTGATGATGCAGAGTTAAGAAAACAAGCATGGTGTTCATGTACCCTTCAACTGAAGTACTTAGGTTTCACAACAAAAGGTCTTATTCATCTGGCTGGTCGGTTTTCCATTCTGTAAAATATTATTTTCTTCTGATGTTTTCAGATGTATAAATATACACAGAAACCTCTTCACGCCAATGTGGAGGACAAAACATAAACAAACTCACTTAAGATTAACCATGTTATATCAGCATGCTGCTAAACTCTGTCCGTAAATTCCACAAGATGTGTGTGCGTGTGCGTGTGCGTGTGCGTGTGTGTGTGTGTGTGTGTGTGTGTGTGTGTGTGTGTGTGTGTGTGTGAGAGAGAGAGAGAGAGAGAGAGAGAGAGAGAGAGAGAGAGAGAGAGCATGTTCATGCATTGAGTCCTATATTCAGAGGCCGAATTTGTTAAATCAGCAGTGATTTATTCACTGTTCAGTGAGGTAAACACACTAACCTGGTTATCAGTGGCCATGTATAGACCATCCTGACAGCTAAAGAAAATACAAAAAGCAGTAAAGAATATGACTGTGAGTTCATTTATTTCCAATTAGGCCTGCTGCTGGGATGCCTTATCTGTGAAAACTCTGGGAGCAGATGAAAAATATCAAGACATGCAAACTTGAGAAATAATAAAGCTTATAACCTGAACTTTAAAAAGGCACTTTAGCATGGAAATACTTTAAAATTTAAGTGATGTGTTAAATATGCCTGAGGATGTTCGCTCTCAAAAGAAGTATGTAGAAAAATGAGGGACAGACTAACAGCAAATACAGCACTTAGTCACTGTGTCCTTTCATGTGAATTTAAATAATCAGACATGCCACTGTTGAGACATTATTATTTTCTTGAACATAACACGTTTAACACTGTGCCGTACTTTATTAAAAAAAAAAAAAAAAAACCTTACCTCCTCCCTTCTAAACTTCCAGGGGCTTGAATGAAGCCCTTTCTCAGACTTTCTAACTGTAACTTTTAGTTAGATGCATCGACGGCTGTCTTCACACACAAATCACATAGATTAACTGTGAGAAATGTCATAAATTTAGAGTTGGTTCTTAGAGTAAAAAGTCATGAGTTATCCCTTTATTCACTGTAAATCACCAAATCAGAAGTTACCCAGCAGAGCGGACTCCCTGACATCTGTAACTTTTTTTACGAGGTTGGAAGATTCCTCACACCTGTGATTGTAGTTGGCGGTTTTGATGAAAACATATCACTAAAGTGATTTGTGCCTCCAGGCTAGAAGCTTGTCAGAGCTTTATTTTTGTCCAGTTGAAACATAACCTACATGAAGTCATTGATCAGCTATCATATATTTGATATCAGATATAAATTTATTTGACATGCTTCGTGTCAAGTATAAATTTATATGGAGATAGTTCTCACATATATGAATCATTTTTTGGTGCATTCATCTTCATGGAATTAAATTAAAGTTCATTTAAATTTTTTTGACTGTGTGAAGAAATTGCTGCAGTCTACTTGACCCCCTGCTGCTCTAAGGCCAGCCACTCCACTTTGCAAAGGTATGAATTGCATGCGTAAATGACACGTGCCTGGTACATTACTTTCCAGGAAATGCAATAGACTGCCGTCATCATCTAGATTCCCAGACACTTTGATTTAAAGGGTAAAATCCGAAGGATGTTGACATTTCTCAAGTGAGAATCATCAAGGGAAAGCAAAGTTAAAGCATGCAATTGCCAACTCCCTGGCTCTTATTCACTGACCCCCCACTTTGGGGGACCTTTCTTCATGTCTCCTACCTTCAGTTCCCTGTGCATCAATGAACTCTGCAACGTGTGTACAGAGGAGAGCCCAGAACTTAGCAAAGAAGGGACCACTGTCACTTACAAGGTCCCCTTTCAAAAAATACATAGATCCTTTTTTTCTTTTTTATTTTGGAAATATGATGCAGTTGCAGGATTGGAGTCAGCCTCATTTGTCCCCAGTATTTATGCAGTGTTTTTGATAATGTCAGGGGAGAGAGCTAATGTAATCCCAGCATAAAAATGAGGAATGTCTCTGGATGCAGTGATAAAACTACTCTATGGTTTCAACCTTAACAAGTGTTCTTCTCTGATCCTCATTTTTATGTCTAAAACTGCAGGCTGTGGAGTAGACCTTGTAAAAGGCTTTCGCTGAGTATCTGGTCCTTCAGGAGGCCTGAGAGATTTATGTCATTGGTAGAAAGAACGTGAATAAAAGTCTGCTCCCAATAGTTTGTAGAACGAGTTGATGTATTACTTAGCCTATTCCTGCTCAGATTCACTTTAAAGTGCATCATCTGGTTTTCTGTAAGTGGGAACCATAGATAATCAGTATTAAGTAAATAGGAATGATGTTCAAGAAGAAAATAACTAATAACCATAAAACACTTATCTAATCAGCTCACAGTAGTGTTATTATTATTATTCTTTCAAATGTGTGTTTGCTATAGAAAAAACTAATTGGTTTACAACTGCATAGGATTTTCAAGTACATGAATTCAAAATAGTCGATGCTGTTGGTGGTAATTTTATCTTCTCAATAGCATTTCACCATTCATTCATTTCCAAACTCATTCCACAAAAAAATTGTCAGATAATTTTGAAGGCTCATTAATCCTTAAGATTGATCTTAAATTATAATCCTAAAAAAGAAGAAAATGATGCATTAATCATGGTTTGTTTTTTTTTTTCAGTCAAATGTGGTATTTTAGCATATGACCCTCAACTTTAGAAAGACAGGCCATGAGTCTGTGTCTGTGAAACTCATATAATGTCCCATGGACACTCAAATCTGTTTATTAATGGCTGTCTAACACCATCATTTGAATTTATGGTACCTGTTGATACTGTGATGACTTGAATGACATGTCTCCCATAGGCTCAGGCATTTGAATAACTGGTCCCTAGTTGGTGGTGTTGTTTGGATAGGTTTGGTAGGTGTGGCTTTGCTGGAGGAAGTATGTCACTGTGGATTTGGACTTGAGGTTTCAAACGCCATGCTCTGTTCCCAGTTCACTGTCTGCTTCCTGCTCGTGGTTGAAGCTAGGTGCTCTAGCTTGCTGCCCTAGCTACCATGCCTGCTTACTGTTGCATTTCATCACCATTATGGCGATGGCCTCTTCTCCCTCTGGAACTGTAAGCCCAAATAAGCTCCTCCTTTTGTAAGTCGCTTTGGTTATGGTGCTTTACCACAGGGATAGAAAAGCAAATGCAGAAGTGATAGTACCATCAAAACCCATGGTTTGGGAGAACATGGTTTAAGAGTTGATTCTATCACAAAAAATAGTGTCATTAATTTACAGGATTTTATTAATTTCCATATATTATCTCTTTAGAATGAATGTCACAAACTGATAGATATAGAAAGTAGAGTGAACTGATAAGGTCTTAATGTGTTTTCCATTGTTGTTAACACCATAGACTGGGTAAGTTATAAAGAAAAGTTAATTATGGTTCAGAGCTCTAGTCCAAGATTGAAGGGCTACCTATGGGATAACCTTCTTGGTGGCAGTCCTAAGATACACAGCATGTGGTATGAGCCAGTGTGTATGTGTGTGTGTGTGTGTGTGTGTGTGTGTACGTGTATGTGCACATGTGTGCACTTATGCATGCCCATGCATTTTCTGGATTCCCTCTTTTCTTTTATTTAAAATTTTATTTTTACTAGATACATTTTACTAGATGCATATGTATGTATATATGTATATATGTATGTATGTATGTATGTATATGTATGCATTGCCCACAGTGGTCAGAAGAGGGTATTGGAGCCTCTGAAACTGGAAGTATAGATGGCTGTGAGTCAATATGTGGGTGCTGGAACCTGAAGCTGGTTCTCTACAAGAGCAACAAGCGCTCAGCTGCTAGGCCATCTCTGCAGCCCTCTATCTCCCTGTTCTTAGACATTATCCATGAATAAGCATGGGAACCCTATCTTGAGGACTGTTTCTAATCCTGACTACTTCCCCAATTCTCTGCCTCCCACACATAGTGGGATTCCTCTCCAGGCAGTTAAACCAACATGTGTTTCAGGGAAGACAGCTGTAATTAAAATGTAGTGGGCATGTGTGCCTCCAGTGTTCTATGTGAAGGTTTATATGTATACATAATATACTATAGTGACAACCAAACTGTAAATCCATGAAGCCCAACCCTGATAAATAAATTTCCTAGTTGTTTATTGCTAGCAAATTATTATTATCTTTAATGCTTGAGAGTTAGCTGGTGTTAACCTTATATCAAAATATGGAGGTGAGCTAACATGTGGGGGTTTCAATGTGAAGTTGGGGGAGACTGGAGAATCCCTTCAGGGTGTTTGGGAGGTGGAAAAGGAGCTCTACTGCAGTATTTTGGACCAAGGTCTGTGCACCTCACTCTTGCACAACTTCTCTGCTCACCTCTGCTGTACCAAACCTGAGCTAATGTGGTCACAGGGTGAGAGAAAGGCCCAGGAGAGGGGACAAGCAGCAGGTGCTACTCCTCCATACTGGAGCCTGTGGACTTCTCAGAGGTTCTTAAACAAGTGATCTGTGTAGCTCTTTCCTCTTTCTAGCATAGTAATGCCATTGTGATTTCTGTTGTGTTTCCATGGCCACACATGTATAAGATAAGTCAGCCTTGGCATAAAAAACCCCTAATCTAAGAGTGCTCCAGAGCATTTTAGGCATTTATAGAGGACAACATCATTTTGATTTCTGAAAAATCTTATACTGTCATTAATTGTTATCTTAAATTTATTTTTAACTGATGAAAAAATGTGAGAAGTGCACATACTCCCAGGGTATCGCAATGCTCCTATATATGTGAATATTATATAATGGCTAAAGAAGATTAAACATAACCATCTTCTCAATCACAATTTTTATGATGAAAATATTCAAAAGCTGCGTTGAAACTTTGCTTTGCTCTTTGAGTTAGGGTCTTCTGACCTGGACCCTGAGGCAGTTTTCCTGCATTTCCACCAAGTGCAAGGGTTGAAGGCAGATGTGAGTCACCACACTTGGCTCAGAATCTTGTCCTCTTACGTTTTAAACATAGAGTTACTGTGGAGTGTCTGGGGCCACTGTGCTACAGCTCACCCAAGATTCCTGTTGCTTCCCAGAACTTGGTGCCTTGGTCAGCCTCTCATTACTACTTCCTCTTCCCAACCCTTTCCAGTCACCCGTCCATTTCAAAACCAAACTAGCCAGTCCAGAAAGATGCGCAGAGACGGAAGAGCTGTCATGCTTTCTTCATTTCCATCCATTGAGTAAGAATTGCTAAGGTGGCTCTTCCGGTGATGGACTCAGGAGTTACGGCAAAGCGCTCTGCAAGCTTCCTGACCTTTCCCACTTCTCGATTGGCCCCTGGAAAGTTTAGACCTGTAATTACAAATGTCCATCCCTGCAGTTTGACAGCAAAGACGACCTCAGCTTCCTGCCACTGTGCTAATGTTAAATCGCGGCTGCCGACAGGAAATAGATTAAGACATTAAAAAAAAAAATCAGCTGACATCGCTAAAGAAGGAGGTGCAAAAAGCAAAACAGAAAATGTACTTGCTAAACACATTTGAAATCCCTAAAAGAAGAGGTTCTTATTTACTCTTCATTGAAACAGGAAACAAACCTTAGCACTTGATGCAACAGTTCAAATGTAGCCGACACCGGAAGAGAAATGGTTTGGAATAGGGATGTCATTCATCAAACTGTGAAAAAGATTGCCTAGTAGTAAAAAGAAAGAAAGAAAGAAATCCTTCACAAAGGATGCGTGGATGCAAAGCACCAGTGAAAACAATGGCAGTCCACCCACCCAAGCTGATTATTTTAATGCTCATTACAGAAAACGTACTCACTCAGAGAGGAAAACAAATCAGCTTTGCATTTTAACTTATGGTATAGAAACAAAATATGTTTTCATTAGTACATTCAAAGCTTAGTATGCGTTTGTCTTTTTTTTTAAACATTTCTATTAACGATTTCCTTTATTCCTTGATATCTGTCTCACAGGCTGTGACAAATCCTAAATATAAAATACCTTCAACTGTGCCAAGTAGGTAAAACTGCTCGAAGAAGCCAGACTTTTGTTCCCTTCAGGAGAAAATCTGACTTGCATTTGTCTTGAGTGATTTATGCATTGTAAGCTTAAAATGAAATACAGCCGTTTCCCTTCCCTATATTAAAATGTGGTTTCAAATTTGGAAGGCACAGTTATCTTTTGTCACCAAGGATACTGGCATAGTTACAGGAGACAGAAAAAAATTGCTATATTGCCCCCAAGTGGTATCTTCTGGTGTTGCATAAATAGTCTGAGCTGTCTAATATAGGAAGGAAAAGATTAAAAATTGAAAAGGAGGAGGACTGGATCTGGTGGTCGGGGGAGGGCTGGGAGGAGTGAAGGGAGGGAAAACTGTAGGTGAGATGTATTATATGGGAGATATATAAAATATAAAATAAAATAAAAGTCACCAGCACTTAGGCAGAAAGTTTTTCCTTCATTGTATCGCACATATTTATTGTCAAGGAATTATTCGATTGTAGTTATTGTGGTAGGAATGTTGTTAAGCATAGATGCTGAATGATGCTAATTCATCATTGCAATTTAAGTTGCCTAGGCCACAAAATTATTTGGGATGATTTCAGAATTTGCCAGTCATTGGACATTCTTTCTCCACTTAAGAACGCACACAAAGCTTTTGTAAATCACTATGGAACTGGTACCGACTTTTAGACCCAGCATGTGAGACTGTTACTTCTGTCCTTTTGTGCTACTCCTGTTGGCTGCAGTTAGAATCACCGATGCTCTGTTAACCTGAATGCCTTTGACTTATTTAAATGAGCTAATAATACTGCGGTATAGAACCGAACAATGTCTTTTGTTTCTCTTAGCACTGAAGACAGAGATGGATTGTCTCTCAGAATTCTGCACACATGGCCAGAGCTGCATTCGGTACCATGACATCACAAAGGCACACTCCCTTTGTTATCTCTCTCTAGGCCTCAGTGTGTAAGGACACCATCTTGATGCGTACACCTCACTCTACCCTCTGTAGTATCACACAGATGTCCTCTCTCTCTGTCCCCAAGCCTGTGCCTTCAGTTCTAACGCACTCTGTGAAGCACATCCTTCAATGTTGGGAAAAGAGACTGCAAACGGAAGGGACTCCTGGTACCCTAGCCACGTGTGTGCACTTGCAGCACGGCTCCCCTCTACTCAGAGTCCTGACACTTGGTATCTTGTCTTCCAGAATCCATCAATCCCAGGCATTGCAGCCTCCCTCCTGAAGGTCTCTTCCAAACCGATGCTTTGATAGAAATTTCTAATACAACAGTTCTTCCTAGGATCTTTTTCCAGGTAGATTTGAAAGGTGGTGGAGAGTTCTCTAGGTGTCTGGTACCTGGTTCATCCCTAGGAAGATTTTTATATTCAAGTCACAGAGTCAATCATTATCTAAACGCAGAAGACACAAAAGAAAAACATTATGCTAAAGAAACAATTTCATCTTACTTTACTGTGAAGGTAAAAAGAAATGTGACTTACAGTATGAATAGGCCAGTGATGACTCCTTTCAGAATGAATGATAAACAAATATTTGATTGCAGTCTGGCTCAAAGGGGAGAAAAATGTATCAGCAGTGTGAAAGCTGTAGGGTTGGATATGCAGTATAGAATGACATCCTAAAGTGCTGTCTCTACCGAACGGTGAAGGGATGTAAGGTGGAACACTACCTTTATGATCCATGTGGCCACAGGGAAGTATTTCAGCCCCATTAACGGTTTAAAGATGTATGAAATAGATGTATGAATAGTTTTCATATAGGTTCAGTGAGATTAAAAAAAAATCCCTTCTGAGATATTTACTGGCATCTCTATGGGCTACACGTTATGTAAGGTTCCAGTGGCAAAGAATAAAGCCACTGCTTTTGTGGAGTTTATTCTTGTACATATTGATAGACAGAAATTTGAAAATAATTATACTTAAACAAATAAATGTAATTACAGATTTTTTTGGTAGCACTAAGAATGAAATGGACAGATGAGGAGTAAATAATAATTGCGTTATCTACTATATGAGAGGTAAAAAGATCTTCCTAAGTGGCATATGGACTGTTGAAACCAAGTGTCTTTTAAGATTTGGGGGTAAGACATTCCCAGCAAAGTGACAATTCCAAAGTCTCCTCCAGGTAGGAGGAAGTTTGCATATCCCCAGAACACTAAGAGCTCTGAGCTGAGCTGCAGAGGCGCTGCAGAGAGGAGGAGAGAGGAGGCGAGAGGAAAAGGCAAGAATGGAGTCGCACAGGTCTCACAGTCAAGGGGAGCTTCAGCCCCTCCCCCACTCTGGGCGATTCAGTGCCCAGGGACTGGCACACTTGCACCTCTTTAACCCACGCTGCTGCTGCTGCTGCTGCTGCGTGTAGAACAGACTACTCAGGATGCTGAGTAAACCACCCACAGGCCAGTCGGATGGGATGCTGGGAGCTTAGAGCAAGTGGATGAGAGGGTGGGCTAAAGGAGAGGTAAGGACACATTTCAGGGGTAGAAACAAGAACTGGTGTTAGGATGAGAAAGAGGACGAAAGGGGGCATGCTTGAGAAGGGCTCCTCACAATCCTTTGAGCTATGACATTTATTTACTGAGAAACCAAATGGAGGAGGCATCAGATGAAATAGGGGTGTGGGTGTTCTATGACGTCCCTACGATCTCTTCTTTCTCTCTTATGGTCTCATTACCTATGTTACACCCCCAGATACACATTGAAATCTAGTGTCAGTATATAAGAGAACATGTAGCTTTTGTCTTTTTGAATTTGGCTTATTTTTCTTAATATAATGATTTCTAATTCTGTTCATTTCCCTGCAAGTGTCATGTTTTTATTTTTCTTCACAGTTGAAAAAATCTATTGTGTACTTGGACCATGTTCCTCTTCCGTCCATCTGTTGGTGGTCATCTAGGCTGGTATGTTTCTTAGCTATTGTGAATAGGGCAGTGGTTAAACATGAATGTGCCTCTATCTCTGCAGAGGCAGGGGACAAAGGCGGATAATGGGAGAGGGAAACAAATAATGACAAAATATTTACAAAATTCCATAATGAAATTGTGGTGATATATTGTGTACCCTAATAAAATATGCCTGAAGATCAGAAAACAGAACAAGCCATTCAATTAAACATAGAGGCCAGGCAGTGGTGGCACACACCTTTAATCCTAGCGCTTGTGAGACAGAGATCTGTCTTGATCTCTATGAGTTCAAAGCTACCCTGGACTACATGAGATTGACTCAATCTAGGAGAGAAAGAGAGCCAGACAATGGTGGCACACACCTTTAATCCCAGTACTTGAGATCTTTATGCCTTTGCTTGGGAAGCACACACGCCTTTAATCCCAGGAAGTAATATGACAAGGCGGAGAAAGGTACATAGGCATGAGGAAACAGGAACTAAAGGCTTTTCAGCAAAAATGTCCCTTTCAGCTAGATGCTTTTTCAGGCTGAGGAGTCCTAGAGGTAACACATGGCTTGTTCCTTTGTCTCTCTGATTTTTCAGCATTTACCCCAATATCTGGCTCCAGGTTTTTTATTAAATGACCATTTAACAATTCATGTTACAGGAAACTCACTGCTTTGTTATGCTATCGTAAAAATATGGTAAAACAAATATATTTAAAGAAACATTGTGGAGAAGTGTGAATGACGAAGTGGGGAGGGGACAGGTTCCCACTCTCACAGAAGCTGATCTATCACACAACTGGCTTTCTCTTCCATTCACTGCTTTTCTTGACTGTGGCTTGGCCACTGATCTCTGTGGTGAGCTTTTGGCTGCTTGGTTGGATAGTGTAGCCTGGACTCATTCACAGACCTGGCTACTTGCTGGGTGTCAGGGTCATGAGGATTACTTTGTTCTATGTCTCCCATCACAAACAGCAAGGGAATATTCCTTCAAGGTCAATTTCTTTTTAAGATTTGGATTTTTCTAGTAGATTGAGTGTGTATTACTCCTCAACACATGCATCCTCAAAGATAGACCATGCCCCAACTCCTAACACCCACAAATTTGACATCATTTAGACAAAGTATCTTAGGAGATGTACAAAGTTGATGTCTTACTTATTGCTCTATTGCTGTGAAGGTACACTATGACCAAGGCTGCTTATAAAAGAGAGCCTGTAGTTGGGGGCTTGCTTACAGTCACAAAGAGTGAGCCCGTAACCATCATGGTGGGGAGCATGGCAGCAAGTAGGTAGACATGGCACTGGAGCAGTAGCTGAGAGCTTATATCTTCTCCACATGTAGCAGGAGGGAAGGGGAGGGTTGGCATGGGATTGTGAAACCTCAAAGCCAGTGATACACCTCCAACAAGGCCACATCTCCTAACCCTTCCCAAAACAGTTCTGTCGTTTTTTGACAAAATCTCAGTCATTCAATTTTACCAATAAAGACTTGCGAGCCAGATGCTGGGCTGAAAGCCTGCTAACTGAGAGAGGCAGAGAAAGCACCCAGCTGGCCTTCCTCCTCAGCTGATGCTCCCCCAAACCTCTTTTCTTACGCTGTCTCAAACCAAAAATTCAAACTCAATGTCCCTCCCTTCTACTTCCTGTGCATCTCTCTATCCGTCCCCCTGACTTCCTCTTACTCGCCTGTTTTTAGTTTTTATTTTTATTTTTTTTCTTGTTTGCCTCCTGTCAACTGGTTGTTTGCTCTGCCTCTTGACCTATGGTTGACTTTATTTAACCTGTTTATAATATTCTAGCAGAAAACTCTTGAATTAAAGGTGTGTACTAGAGCTGAGCCACAAAAGTAGAAGCAGGTTTTTCCAGTAAATAATGCAATCTTGGGGTTCACAGTGTGGTCAAATATCCTGCAACACAGTTCCACCAACTAGAGACCAAGAGTTGAAATCTATGAGCCTACTGGGGCCATGATTATTAAAACCACCAAGCTGAGACTGTCCTGGATTTCACAGCTCCAGTGGAAGATGACCTCACAAGACAAAGTCAGAAGGACTAACTGCTACAGAAGGAAAGGTCATGAAATTGAACAAGACGTTAGAACTTCGTACTCAAAAGAATGTCAACAAGCACCAGAAGCTGGAAGATGAAGGGAAGGAATTGTCTCCTTGAGCCTTAGCAGGAAACGTGGCCCTGGGACACACACCTCGGTTGCAGGTTTTTTAGCCTCGAGAACTGTAAGGAAGTCCGTTTTCTTTGGCCATGTCACCATTATATCAGGTATTTGTCACAGAAGTCATGGGAAGTGAGGAGTTTTGTGTCTTCACATCAGGGCATTTTATCATCAGGATTGACAAGATAAAACCCAAACAAGAGAATAGGGAAATATTTAAATCAGACCAAGAAACCATGAGAGCAGAGGGAACGGGTATTTTTTTTCCGATGGCTTCTCTATTAGAAAAGGCTGCTTTTCCAGTGGTTGTATACCTTCACCGCGTAAGAGACAGAAACACGATTTCCTCATCAACATTGGTGGGGAGTGAATACATCTAATCCAATTCTTCAGGCTTGCATAAGATATTTACATTTGATCATGAAGTCAAAAACAACTGAAAGAAAAGGCATTGAATATTTCCATAATCTCCCATGGCTAATTCAACTCACTTATTTCCCAAAACTGTTCAAAGAATGACTAATTTATGCCTGCACCGTGGAAAAGGACTCATAAGTGAAACGCTATCTGCAGTGGCAGAGAAATATGGATTTATAAATAACTGTAATATAGGACAGAATGCAATAAATGACTCAAAGTCACTGGCATAGTAAAGAATAGTAGCAAATTGTTCAGCCAGGGGAAAGTCGGGTAGACTTCAGAATGGGTGATATTTCAGCTTCATTGGAAGAAGGAGTAGGAAGGAAGGAAAGCCTGGTTAAAGGACGCAGAGCACCCGGGGCATGCACTGGGCATGATCTCTTGTTCCAAGGCCCGCCCCCTTGCTGCTTCTGTAGCACAAAAAGGTGAACAGGTTTACTCCACCACAGGCTTCTCAGCATGGTGCATTTCTTCACAATGGCTCAAAAACCATGGGCTGAAACCATGAAGCAATCTTTCTTCTTTTCGGTAACGTTCTCAGGTATTTTGTTACAGCAACAGAAAACTAAGGAAAGAAGTATAGAGAGAGTAAGGAAGGAGAGAGGAAAAATGACGCACAGGATTTCTAGACCAGATAAAATATTTTAAGGATCAAAACCCAAAAAGCTTGAGCCTCATGGGAATGTAAAATGTAAAACAGTTGTCACTTTCTATAGTTATGAATGTGTTCACTTAAATTGTTCCATCAGGAACTTCTGACAGGCTTGGGAAGGGGTGTGTGTGTTTATACCTACTGTAAGGATGAGGAAATGAAGATTCATGATTCTGTGGAGAGGAGCCTGCTAATAAATGTCAGTTAGGATTAGGATCCGGTCTCTAGTGAGTAGAACGTCTTAATTACCCCTTGGCAACTTGAGGTACTAAGCAACCATTTATAGTCCCTTTGGAAAGCATGTCAATGCCTGAGGCAGTCAGACCATGCTCAGGCTTGTTCCTCACACAGGTTGGATGCTTACCAAGTCAATATAGGAAGGCTGATTTAAAATATTTCAGTAAAATTAGTGTGGGTGTAGCAGCTTTCAGATTTTTTTTTTTTTTTTTTTTGTTTGTTTGTTTTTCGAGACAGGGTTTCTCTGTGTAGCTTTGCGCCTTTCCTGGAACTCACTTGGTAGCCCAGGCTGGCCTCGAACTCACAGAGATCCGCCTGCCTCTGCCTCCCGAGTGCTGGGATTAAAGGCGTGAGCCACCAACGCCCGGCACAGCTTTCAGATTTTATGGACAAAAAAAAAAATCAAGAAGCAGAATTCTTCTCTGAGATTTCTTTTCAAATGTTTTCATGTTGTTGCTCTCACTACAGTGAAACCAGTGCACACAGGGAGAGGTGTGCACACAGGGAGAGGGCTTACACTTCCGGTTAGTTCAACCATATGCAACTAGAAGGCCTTGACTGGCCGTCACAAGATTGGCAATGGACTAGCCACTTAGTTTTATGGATTTAAAAAAAGTTTAAAATTTTTTGGCTATTACTGCTTTGTTTTTACATTTTTAAAAATGCACTTTGTAGTACTGAGGATAAAAGGCTGTACTGTAATTGCTGGGGGCTCCTCTCCCCTGTGAGCTGAGGAAAAATGTGGTTCAAGTTCAATTTCATAGAGATGACTCAGTAGCCATGGAAAAGACCATACATGTCAGAGAATCAGTAGTCAAACCTCAGCACACACTAAGAAAACATCCATTTGGGCTAGATAGCATTGCGTTTGACCAGATATTTAACTGTTAGCTTTTAGATGATGAAAAAAAACCCTAAACGTTCATTTAAAATAGTGTATGTAAAATACTGAATTTTGTTTATGTAAGAGTTGTAACTGGCCTAAGAGCTGACTAAGAACATAGCAGAGGATTGTAATGAAGCTAATGTAGATTCACCACGTTAACACTGCAGCACTTGAGTTAGGGTTATCGATATATCATTCTCTTTGCTGTACCACCAGAACCCATTATCTTTTATTTTTATTATTTTAAATTGTGTGTGTGTGTGTGTGTGTGTGTGTGTGTGTGAGAGAGAGAGAGAGAGAGAGAGAGAGAGAGAGAGAGAGAGAAAGAGAGAGAGAGAGAAAGAACAAGTCCATGTACTCTTAGAGAACATAGGCATCAGATTTCCCTGGATCTGGAGCTACAGATAGTTGTGAATCACATAGTGTGGGTGCTGGGAACTGAACTTGGGTCCTCTGCAAAGGTAGTGACCTCTCTAACCACTCAGCCATCTTCCCAGCCTACAGAACCCATATATATATATATATATATACATATATATGTATATAATTTATAATGAATGTTTTCCTTTCTCCTGTGCTTGACCATGAGACTTGATAAGATCTAAATAAGATCATCTGCATTAAATATCCAAAATATACAAATAGTTTTCTTTTTATTTCCTTACACTTTATGGACATATGAGACAGTAATCTTGTGTGTGCGTGTGGTGTATAAACTTATTTGTGTGTATGTGCATGTAGGTACTCATGTGTGCACATGTATGTGGAGGCCACAGGTCCTCCTGGATTGATTTTCCTCATGAGTTTTTGAGACATATTTTCTCATTTGAACCTGGTGCTCACTGATTCATTTAGGCTGGTTGGCCAGTGGGCTTCAGGGATCTGCCTGTCTCTGCCCCTTAGTGCTGGAGTCACAGAAATGCATCTCATATCCATCTTTCAAGTGGGCACTAATGATCTTGATTTAGACTTATATAAATACTTGCACAGCAGGTACAGGAATCATAGAGCTTACCACGGAACACTCTCCCTTACTTTGAAATAGGAATCTTTCTAATGCACCCTATTTGCAATTTTTAATACTGCTTGTCACAAATAGTATCTGTTAACATATACTAAGTATCAATGTGTAATAGTAAAAGATGAAAAGTTTGCAGATGAGCTGTTGGGTCTTCCTGAGGCTTAAAGAAGGGTTCTATTTTAATGTCGGTGGAGAGAATTGTGACCTGCTTGAACAATGGCATTTATGTAAAGAGAATAAGTAGGTCTATACATAGAGAGTTCAATGATAAAACCTTTATAACTTTAGCTTTTGCTCTTTACTGTGAAATCTCCCTTCTCCTTTATTTCCCACAGAGAAAGTCTGGAAGGGATAATAAAGAAAACCTGGCAGTTCTCTGAGAAGGTTGAATATAATGCAATCACGGTTTTGCCATTCAAAGCAAATAGTTAAATTTTTATGCTTTTCACGGCCCTTTGTAGTCCTGTATTCTGCTTCTCTCCAGTTCTCTCACATTCTTGTGGGAGAATTCAAGATGTTTAACTGTGAAACGGCTTCAATCACACAGAAGCTGTATTCTGATTTTCTAAGCTTAGTATGTGCATCAAAGCTTCAGGTTATTAAGAAGTATGAATGAATAACATTATTCATGTCCCTGGAAGCATAGAGCTTATTCTAGTATTTAAGCTTTTGATTTAATGCCAAAGAATATGCAAAAAGTATCCTAATTTAAGTTAACCTAATTCAGTTTTTCCAGTTTACCTAAAAGTAAGCCATTTTTCAACAAACTAAAACAAACAATCAGAATTTTTATATTCTTTTTTTTTTTTTTTTTGGTTTTTCGAGACAGGGTTTCTCTGTGTAGCTTTGCACCTTTCCTGGAACTCACTTGGTAGCCCAGGCTGGCCTCGAACTCACAGAGATCCGCCTGCCTCTGCCTCCCAAGTGCTGGGATTAAAGGCGTGCGCCACCAACACCCAGCTGAGAATTTTTATATTCTTAAATCATTTGGTTTAACAAGAAATTTTTCCCCCTTGATCCAGGCAATTTAAGTTGCTAAAAAGTTTTCTTTTTTCCAAAAGGTGATTAGGGCATATGCATTACTCAAATAGTTGAACTGATACTTTAGAAATGTGGTTGTAAAGGCATGTGCTTGAAAAGTATGGTAGTTTCAAGCCATCTATTTCTCCTGGAAGTGAAAATGCAGATAATCGTCCTCATGTATTTCAGGGTCTGCCCACATCAGTGAAGGGACTACGGTATGAGAACGGAAGTCACACACGAGTTTTGCAGCCCAGCAGACTTGCTGGTGCAACATGGTGTTGGTTGATAACACGACCCTTTGGGCTTTCAGCTCATGACTTGAATTCTCAACCTCAAGTTTTCTCTTCTATATGTATGGATAGTAAGCACCCTTCTCTGAGTACTTCTAGTCTAGGAATACAAGCAGAATGGGGAATGTAAAATGCACAGCCTCAGCCCTGTAGTCTGTGCGGCTAAGGTTAGTGCATGGTGGTGAATGCTGTGTAAAATCATGTTCAAATAATACATTGAAGAAAAATTAATCATGGCCAAGATCTCTAGTCGTCACTTGTCTCCCTTTCTCAAAGCCTTTGTGTTCTTTTTCATCTTAAATTCTATTCTGAAATATTGTATTTTACACTCTTGTCTCTTCAACATGTAAAGAGGACTTTTCTTGGGGTACAGAAGCCTAACTTGCTCTTTGTTTCTTGGCCTGACCTATGGCATGGAGCAGATACTTTCCTCTAGGCTAGCCACATCCAAAGTAGTTACCTTCAAGCTGTATGTCAGCTGCCCTTGGGGACATATAAAAGCTCCTCCTCAAGGGTTTCAGAGACCTATGGAGAGCTTCCAATGATTCCTAGTACATCAGATGCCACGTGCTTCTAAGATGCTAAAATCTTGGTCTTGCTAAGAAGGTATCTCGGAGTCAAGTTGCTATTCCTTGCATAGGCACTTTCCCAATCTTTAAGAGAAAAAAAAAAAAAACGTAGCATTTACCTGGCCCTAGTATTTTGATGATGATTGTTCTATAGTGAAAAATATTTACACACTCATACACTCTATATTAGGTTCTGGTTTTATTGGTTTATCAAAATTCCTGCCAAAAGCAACTTAAGGAAAAATGTTGAGCTCACAATTCCAGGGGATGAGGTCCATCATGCCAGAGAGGGTCTGGTGGCAGGAACAGGAAGGAGATGGCGGGTCATAGTGTCACAGTCAGAAAACAAAGAGCAGTGGCTACTGGTGCTACGCCTACTTTCTTATTTTTATTTGGTCTGACGGTTAAAATGGATCTCCTTACCTCTACTATCCTAATGTAGAAAACGCTCACAGACATGCCAAATGGAATGAGTCTTTAGTGAGTCTAGAGCCTGTCAAGCTGACCATCAATATTAACCTTTACTCCCACCCCTACAAAAAAATTAAATATGACAACAGAAACCACTTTCAATTATTTATTTTAATAATAATCTCATATCTCATGCTAAATCACTACGTAGTTCTTTTTTGGTTTTGTTTTATGTTTTTGTTTTTTGTTTTTTGTTTTTTGTTTTGTTTTGTTTTGTTTTTTGAGGCACAGTCTCACTGTGTAGCTCTAGCTGACCTGAAACATGCTATAACATGTTATGTAGACAAGGCTGGTCGTGAACTCACAGAGATCCTCCTACCCCTGCCTCCTGAATGCAGAGACTAAAGGCATACATCACCATACCCAGCACTTGATTCTTTCTAATATACTTCGTGGGGAATTCAAAGTATTGAGTCATGTTGCTGTAAGTAAAGTCTTCCTTATATATCTGTGTGTTTATGTGATCAAATTTCATCCATATTTCCATTAAACTATTATTCGTACTGATGCTGAATTTATATCATTTTAATACTAAGAAATGTATTTTCATATGGACATATGAGTTATTTCAATAAAAATAAATATACCCATCTGAAAGGTGTATTTTCAATAGGATTTTACTCTTTAGAACAGAAATTATTTGAAATTTATAATGTACTTCTCTTGTCCTAAGCAATTGTGTATGGCCAATAACTGCATCAGAACTCTTTGGAAAATATATATATGGGGGTTTTTTGTTTTCATTTTTGTTCTTATAGCTTATGTATGATCACTGAAATTTTAGAAGTTTCAATATATGGCATATTTTAGTTGAGAGTTATAGAACAATCAAAAGATTTGTAAACATTGTAAAATTCTAAAATATTTGAATTACTTTAGATACATTTTTCAGGATTCTGCAAAACAAACTGGTTGGATTAAATTCAGAGATCCCTGCTGAGTCTCAAAAAGCCAGAAAAATCATCCACCAAGAACAATAAACTTAAATTCCAGCTGCATTAAAAGTATGTCAAATGCATCTTTATTCCCACTTTAATTTGGACTAAGAGCCAGGAATCTTGGCTTCTGTATACTTTAATTGAGTGTCCTTAACTCAACGAGTGGGTAAGTTGAGTGAGAACCTTAAGAGGTTTTTTTGTTTTGTTTTGTTTTTTTCCTTCTGAGTGTTGACAGACATCTGAGACCCTTAAACCTCATGTTAACTCATTTGTTTTCTCTTCTGGATCATTCTTTCCAACACTGGAGCTTTCTGCGTACTATTTCACACCCTGGTCAAATAACAACAAAGCCCAGGGTAAGCCTGCTCAGAGATAAGGAGACCATGAGGACCTAAGATAGAGTCAGGTGGTGTTTGCACTGTTTGCAGGAAAGAGTCAATGGAGCAAGGGAAGAATTCTTTTTTGTTTGGCTTCATTTTGTTTTGGTAAGTCCTGACCATTAAAGCCAAGCAGCATTCTTTCCGGCCTTGCTGACACAACTTAGCAAGTGTTAAAGCCTCACTGTTGTCAAGAGAGAGGCTAGAAAATGCCAGGGACTTGAATTTCTTTTCAACTGTGTTAATTTGCACAGTAACAAGGCATGTTATTATTAACCATTCTATATGTCCAGTCTACTAGTGTTAACAATATGTATATTATTGCACAACCGATCTCCAGCGCTTTGAGCACCACTGAAATTCTATACTACCCATTAAATAACAACTTCCCATTCCCCTTTCCCCTCATCCTCTGTGAAGCACCTTTCTGTTCCTACACATTTGACTCCTTTAGATACCTCATAGTGAGAGGATCTGTGGTTTATGTAACTGAATTCTTTCTCATACAATGTCATCAAGGTTCATCAGCTTTGTAGTATGTTACAAAATTTCTTTCCCACTTAAGGCGGGGCAACACCTGTGTCTCTAGAGAGGACTTCTTCTGATCCCTTCATTTGTCAAAGTCTACCTGCTGTTTCCACCATTGGGGAAAACTGTTGGAGCTATGAGCATGAGTGCAGATACCTCTCTGAGATCTGACTTTCAAGTCTTCCGATAGACCTCCCAGAATTTCTGGGCCAAATGATAAATGTGTTATTTTTGGCTTTTGAGAAATCACCTCTTTACATTTCAGTTACAGAGTTTGAAGATCATAATTCCTTCACATCTCTCCTGATATCTATTACTATGTGTGTTTTTAAGATAATAATCATCCTAAATGGGTATGAGGGCTTGCCTTGCTGTAGTTTTAATATGTATTTCTCCAGTAATTGACAGTATTGACCATCTTTCCATATATTTAATACAAATACTCATATTTAAATTTCCTAGTACTCTTCAATCAGAGAAGACAAACTCTCTCTCTCTCTCTCTCTCTCTCTCTCTCTCTCTCTCTCTCTCTCATCCACAGTAACACTAAAAGAAATTGTAAAGTACAATGCTATGGCACATGAGCCTAGGTTCAAAAATATATTAGTGTTCTGCCAAAGTTTTTAGTTAGCCAAGGACATTACTTTAAGAAAAGCTAATATTGGTTAATCTTCCATCTTTTTCTCTAGCTCTGGGATTGAATTTCCTTATCTCAAAAATCCTCTCAAACAGTCATAAGCTTCTATATTTCAAAGATTTTATTAAAAGTCACTAAGGAAAAAATGTATATCCTTTCATTCTCGTGAGATGTAGGCAAGAAATTAATATTGTGTAGCTTGTGTGTCTACAGTACGGCACTAAGCCTAAGGTCTTATGCTCTGCCAATGAACTATAGCCCTAGACCAATGCATTGTTTTAAAACTGCATTATCTAGAAGCTCTAGTAAACAAATTCCTCCAGTGAAAGTTTCTGAGGCGTCTGTAAGGTCATATCTAAGATTCCTCATTCAACAATTTTACTAAACACTGATCTTGCCTCAGGTACCAGGATGTCAAAGGTAAATATGGTAATTCTTGGCTTAAAATATCTCAGTCTAATGTGAAGAGCAGACAAGAAAATCATCAAGTTGAACATAGAATGTATTGATCAACATGTGTTCATTGAGAACCAATCAATCAATCTAGAATAATTTGTCCAGTCTCTCATGAGAGAATAGGAATATTGAGATGGCTATGAGGTATGCAAATGAGGTGAATAATTAGTACACTTTGGAAGTATTTTTAAGGTATCAAATTAATAGTTGAAACTTTCCTCCAAATATTTTGGTTCCTTCTCAGCTTCCCCACCTTTCCATTTTCTTTCTTTTTTTTTTTTTTCCATAACTTTTTTATTGAGTCTTTGTGTATTTCACATCATGCATCCCAATGTCATTCATCTCCCTGGCCCCTCATATCCACCCTCTGCCCTTGCAACCCTCCCCCAAAATAAAAGAAAGGGAAATTTAAAAGAAAAGAATCATTGTGGAAGCTGGAGTGTGACTCAGTGACTCTCGCTGTATAGCCCTTAGGCCATCCATCTTGACTTGCAGTGAGTCACTGGTCTGCTTAGAGTCTTCTGGTTTCTGCTACACTATCAATACTGGGACTTCACTGGGGCGCCTTTTGGCTATCTTATTGTTGCCCTGTGTCGTGGTGATCCTGCCGCTTTGGGTCTGCAGGACCAGCCACTTCACGTGCTCCAGCAGTTCATAGATGGGGTGAATGTTAGGGTGGGTTAGCTCATAGCCTTGGTTCTGAGTCTGTGGAGGCCCACAAAGGTTTCCTAGTGAGATCTGAATTTGCTTTACCCAGCAGGGCTGCATTAGAGGATGTTTGGCCATGTGTGTGGTTACCAGGTGATTGGAAAGGGTCTGCATTTGGCTGTGCTAGGGGGAGGTCTTTTGCTCCATCCCTTGGCATTCCTATAAAAGACCCTTTCAAAGAGACAGAAGGGGCTGGTGGATAATGATCCAGGTCCTCCTGAGTCTGTCCTTTGTTTCTATCTATTTCTCTCCCCTCTATCCTTCTATCTAAATATTTCTCGCTTCTCCCTCCTCAAGGGTACCCCGGGGGAAAAAGTGAAAGGGGGCCTCCCACAGAGAAATGGGTAGGTCCCCCACATGAGTCTGGATGGTAGTTGCATTGGTCAGCCCACCAACTCTCCCTCAATTTCACCAGGAGGGTGAGCTCTCCAGCACTGCCCTGGCTGGTTCACCAAATGCAGCAGGCAGCAAGAAGGGCCAGTTCTCCTGCTCTCACATCCTCAGGCATGTTTACCCACACCTACACCTTCAGGGCCAGCTCTACTGTGTTGCCCAGGCGAGGTGCAGGGCCCACTTTCCTGAGTGCTGCAGTTGGTGAGGATCAGATGCAGCTCACCTGCTCTCCATGCTTCCATTTTCAATATATAGTTTTGGTTCACTTATTTGTATCTCAGTTGCTTAAATGGATTTACGTTATAAATGCTAACACATCTAACTGATTATTTTTTGAATTTTTAAGTACAAAGGAACAGTGATGTTTAAGCTGCCCATCTTTATAACTATGATCTTACAAGGTCATTTTTCGTCCATTTACTTAGCACTAAATTTGGGTTTTGTTATTGCATTGACAGGAAAACAGGTAGTCTGTAAAGAGAGGAATGGCATGAAAGGCTTTAAGCATTCTGTTG
>CABHPP010129180.1:0-36722 GCA_902168425.1 Peromyscus attwateri | reverse complement strand
CACTTGTCCCTGAATGCACATGTGGAAGCCCTACATGCTCGTGTGTGCATGCACTTGTCCATGAATGCACATGTGGAAGCCATTGGCCAAAGTTAGCTATCTTCCTCTAGTTCTGCCCACTCCTTAAGTTTCTCTATGTAGAGGCAAGGCCTCTCGCTGAACCTGGAGATCACCGTCTGGGCTGTGCTGCTTGGGCAGTGAGTGCCTGGGACCCGCCTGTCCCCACCCTTCCAGCACTGATATTGCAGAGAGGCCTGGACTGCCTGGCTTCTTAAAGTAGATGCTAGGAATCAAACTCAGGTCTCATGCTTGCCTGACAGATACTGACTGGGATCGAGCCATCTCCTCAGCCCTAAGGCACTTGGTGCTTTTGAGCCAAGGTTTCACTACATATCCCTGGCTGGTCTGGATCTCACTAGGTAGACCAAGCTAGCCTCAAAAGTCACAGAGATCCTTTTGCCTCTGCCTCTTGAGTGCTGGGATTAAAGGCAAATATCATCACACTTAGCACAGCGTATTTATTTTTAAATACAGTTGCCAACACCAGAAAGAATGGAGGCTGCCCTTGAATATACAGATTAATAGATGCTCATTAATCTGAGGATTCTATAGTGCTGGATCCCACATTCTTGCTAAATGACATTCCCAGGACTGGGTGCATGCTCTCCCCCTGAGATGGAGAAAAAACACCTTACAAGTTTGCTCTTGGGTGACTAATTTGCTCTCTTCTTCCACCATCATCTTGGTTCCTTGTTCTTAATATCACTTTGCAAGTCTCCTTCACAAGACACTGGTTGTGCTGTGCAACATGTCAGGGGCACGCGGTTGTCTTATAGCATCTGGTGGACAGTTGGCATGCCATTTCTAAAGGACCATAAAGGCAATACTAGGCACTGTGCGTCTTTTGTTCTTGGTCACAGTTGCTCAACTCTGTTGTCTTAGCTTGACAGCAACCATGGACCAGATGAAAATGATGGTCATTGCTGGGTCCCAATAAAACTTTATTAATAAAACAGGCTGGTCTGTGGGCGGGGAAACCCTGACACAGGAGGAAAAGCAAACAAAAGTAAACTAAGCAATGGAGCTGGACCTTCAGAGGTAACTCTGTGGAGGGATGTACCCATCAAGAGAGCATGCTCAGCAGAGGTAGTACTAAGGCCTCCTGAACCACTGTCTTCAAGCACAAGTGTGAGTGTGTATGCCATATATACTGAGCATGCTCCCTGGCCTTTTTACCCTAAAATGTTCACTGGCTCATGGTAGTTATCTGTTCTGCTACTGTCACCCTAAATGACCTTCCTCCAGGAGAAATGGGAGAGCATAAGAGCCACCTCCTGATGGGAAGTTAACTAACGCTGGTCACTCTGGTTGCAGGGGTCAGCAGATGCTTCTGTTAAAATGAACACTTTCGCAAACTCATCGGAAGGCCTTGACTGGGCTTCTGATGTTGCTCATTTTACAGGGAACTGATTCCCCTGTCTCAGTCACCTCAGCCTTCTAAGCTGTGTGGGTGTGATCTCCATATCTGTCCCTGACTACCTTCTGAGCATCACTTAACAGTCTCTTTCAAAAATAAGAAATCCTTGAGTTGGAAAGAGCTTGGTGGCTAAGAGCACTTGCTGCTCTTGCAGAGGAAGCAGGTTTGGTTCCCAGCACCAAATATCACAGATATCCATAACCCCAGTTCCAGGAGAATTAACTCCCTCTTCTGGCCTCTGAGGGCACATGGTAGACATACATACATGCAAGTAAAATAAACATATACATAAAATAAATGAATAAATAATGAATAAATAAAAACAAGAAGTCATAACCAGATCAGAGGTATCCGTGCAATAACTTTGGGTCAATTCTGAGTCCACATGAATACCTGACTTGGCTTGGAGAACTTACAAATAAAACATGAGGTATTAATCATTCTGTATTGATATTGGGAAGTGAGAGGTCCTCACTAAAATAGATCAGATTTTGGATTTCTTTGAGTAAATGTAAGCCTTGGCAATGCTGGGCATGTTTAGCCCGAGTCTCTAATTGTTCGGGCTCAGTGGAGTTTCCTTGCTTGACACTGGGAGCTTACAGCCAGGGGGACTGGTTACTTTCATCATGCCAATGACAAAATAGAGTTAAAGGAGGAAAGATTTATTTAGCTCATGGAGGAATCAGTCCAGGTTGCTTGACTGAATGCCATGCACTTGGGCAGAACATCCCCAAGGTAGAAATGTGTGGTGTAGGTTATCAAGATGATCAGGAGGCAGAGAGGGGAATAAAGGAAGGGACCCCACATAGAGAGCAAGAATGGCCTGGCTCTAGTGACATCATTCTTCTCTCCAGTAAGCCCCGCCTCCTACTCTTACCCCATTCTGCCATCACACTGTATATCTGTGGAGGGACTAACTCATCTATCAGGTCACAGTCCTCAGGATCCAATCACTTCCCAAATGTCCTGGAGCTGGCAACCAAGTCCTCGGTGCATGAGGCTACAGGGGACATTTCCTATTCAAACATAACAAGCATGATCACCCACACAGGTGTCCTGTCCAGTGAAGCCTTTCTAGGGGAGACCTGCAAGGCCTTATGGCGTCAGGTCCTCTTCAGAGTTTAACTTCCAGACAAGGCAACAGTCATGAATCATCAGCTTGCTTCTGGGTTTTGTCAGTTCAAGACAAGTAGCTACCATGATCTACTCATTGGAGATTGTGTTCCTGGATGTTGTTTAGTTTGAAATCCAGTACAAAATGAGTCAGAAACTTCAGGCCTTCATCAGTGTGGTAAAGGAATACTAGTCACAGCTTTGTGTTTACGGACATTCAGCTCCTAGGATTTTTCCCCCTGCTACCTGGCTTAAGGTTGTTCCTGTGTTTAGAAAGCCCTGTTTGTGTGTGTGGGTGATGATGGTAGTGAGTTCAGGCAGTGGGTAAAGGCACTTGCCATCATGCCTGATGACCTGAGTTCAATCCCTGGGACCCACAAGGTAGAAGAGGAAAACTAACTCCCAATAGCTGCACTCTGACCTACACATGTGCACACATATGATAAATCAATCAATCAATCAATCAATTTAAACATTATAGAGAAGGATCTGGAAATGTATGGATGAAACACCAGGTTTTGAAAGGTGGGATCCAGCAATTTAAATAGACTTTGTATTTGACTGGAAATCTTGGGCCAATGGAGAGATGAAAAATTGGTCTTTCTGTTGACACACTGAGTAAGGATCTCAGAGGAAGGGTCCAGAGAAAGCTTCTCTCATGATACCAGACTTCCCTGAGACTGTGGGGCCTGAGCTGAGGAAGCTGTGGCTCTGGTTCCCAAAGCTTGCCTTGAGTTTGACAATGCATTACACTGATGTGAAGCTAACACCAGCAAGTCCACGCCACAGACTAATGCACACCAGACTGTCTTGGGACAGCGTCCAGACTGGGGCAGGAGAGAACCTGGGTGGCCGGCAGAAACTGCAAAGTCTCCCTATCCTGTTTAATGCAGGCATTCCTCATGCCGCAGAGGTGGCTTTCCTGTTGTCTGACGGACATTTCCTTATTCGTCTTCTCACTTTTGACAAGAGACAATTCATTTTCTTTTCCTTTCCCCTTCCTTGTACATTTGGGCTTTTGGAGAGAAGGTCTTATTCTGCAGTTGAGGCAGGGTTAGAATGCATGATTCTCCTGCTTTGGCCTCCGGAGTTACAAACTTGTGCCACCACCGAAGCCAGCTCATTTTCTTTATGAGAGTGACACATCACCATGTGGATGGTTCATAATATGTGGCCTCAAGGGGGCGCTAGAAAAGGTAGATGCAAAAAAGCAGGTGCTGAGGAGAGTGACTGGGGAGTGACTGCCCTGTGGGAAGGAAGGGGCCCCAGCCCAACTCCGGCAAACCCTGCCATGTACAAATCGAACTAATGGGGCAGAGTTAGGGACTTCGCAAAAGAATATGGGAATGTGATATTTATGCACAAGCTTATGATGTCAATGACTGGCCATGCGGATTTATTACTATTAATATGGTCATATTGTTGCTTATTTAGGTTTTAAAATAAGTTTGTGTATGTGCACATTCATGTAGTCATGTTTAACTGTGTATAGGTTCACTTATATGTATAGGCACCTGAATGTGTGATGGCCAGAGGCCATCTAGAGCACAGGTATTATTATAGGTGTAGGCAGCAGTGCCCAGTGCTTAAGTGGGTGCTGGGGAACTGATCTCTGGTCCCCATGCATACACAGCAAGTACTTTAACCAATGAGCCATTTCTCCGGTACACCCACTTTTTATACCTGTACTATGGGGATTGGAACTCATGCCCTCCTACTTGCAAGCCAAGAGCTTCACTCACCTAACTATGTCTCCAGCCCCATTATGTAGTGCTTTGTATATATCAAACCAAATAAGTCTGCAGGCCACACTCAACCGCCCCCTTGCCGACTGTCCTAAAGTTTGACTGTTATACACCTCTGTATTCCCTGTCTCTCAATCTGAATCATAATGGGTGTCATCTGAGGCCTTGGGGCTCATTGAGTGCATGCACACATACTAATCCATACCCACTCACCTACACCCACCCACACCCATTGGCCTATAACACACACACACACACACACACACACACACACACACACACATACACACAGCCTTGAGAGCTATTCAAAGCAAATGCCCTTCTCACATGTCAGAGGCCCTGAACCTATAGACCCAGTATTTAGAAAACTGTCTGTACAGAGTAAAAGACAACTCTCCATCCTGAGAGAACCTGAAGAGAACCCATCTGCAAAGTGCTGCACCCACACTAGCCTTTTGCACTTTTGTTTTCTTACAAAGAGAGGAAGGGCACATCCTTGTTCCTGAAGGAAGGCTCTGGCGTTCCCAAGACAACCAGTGTTTGAGGTCACGGAAGCCAAAGTCTCTCTCCTTTCCAGTGTGAATTAGACTTACGTAACTTCCTTACTTTTAAACTTGACTACTACTACTAACATTGTTGCTGTGCAAAGGTAAGGAGAAAGCCAAGAGTAATCTCACAAGATTTTGTGAGCCTTACGTGATGGTCTAAATCAGAGTTCACCGTGCAAGCCAGTGGTGGGGCATGTGGTCTGAGAAGTGTGCTGTCGCATGGCAGAGCTGAAGGCCACTGCTTCCCAGCCAGATAGCAAGAGGGGCCAATCACTATCCCTGACACTCCTGAGGCAGCACCTGGCTCTGCACACTTGGCCGTTGTCTCCCTGCCGTTGAAATTTGAGGTCTCAGGCCCTGGGGAATCTAAAGCCAGATGGGAATGTCCATTTGGTTATCGTTATGGGCACCGTAGCTCTGTTCCCATCCTCTATCCCTTGTTGGTTGTGAGCTACACTAACATTTCTCTTGGGCTCAGTCATCTAGTCTTTAAAGTGGGAACAATGTCTCTCTTGGCTGGAGCCAGAACTGTCTGTTGGGGTGAAGGACAGGTTTGGCTCCCTGCATGCCCACAAGTGGTGCATCCAGCCAGCAGAGGGTGCTCATGCGAAAGGCTGCAGGTGGCAGGCTCCGGCTCAGTGCAGGCAGGTGGGCCCCAGCAGGTGTTCCCCTCACAGTCTGCCTTCAGTCCTCTGGGGAAGGAAACACCTCCACACCTCCACAAGGTGGACGCGAGAACAAGCAATTACTCGTCTATCAAGACAGCCGCCCATCACCAACAATGTGACTTTGTGGAATATGTAATCTGACCATCAACTTTCTAATGCCACAGCCTGACAAATCAGATGCTAAAAATACCCAACAGGTCCGCTCTGGACCAGCGAGAAAGGGCCTCTTTGGAAACCGGAGACTGACTGTTTGCAGCTGTGCTCTGCCTTCGCCCCGCACAGAATCACAGAATTCTGAGTCCTCCCGGCAAGGCGGCAAGTTCTCTGAATGGGAACCCAGTTGCGCTTTCCGACAACTCAGTCCCTGGAAGATGGAGACAAATTGGAGCAAGTTCAAAGCGGAGCAGCCCAAATGATTATGTGGAGAGAAGATTGATGGACAGAGAACGATTAAAGCAGCCTTGAGCGTCTGAGCTGTCTTCTTCAGGTGAGAAAGCGGAGAGTGACATATTGTGAGGCTCCAAGCACCTGTGAGAGATAGAACACCTGACAGAAGAGGAGGGAGGGGTGGAGGAGGAGGAAGAGGGGAAGGCTCAGAGCAAGTACAAGAGGAAATACCAGCGGAGGAGAAGGGAGAATGGTGGAGCGGTGTTTGAGATGATATCCATGGAGAGCAGGCTGGCGACAACCTATGCTCTCAAAGTCTGCATCATTCTGCTTTTGTCTGGCCTGGATTACATTTTTCAGCCTGTCACACACACCAAGGAGGCCTTTGTCACCCAAAGATGTCACGTACTAAAGGATTCACTGCTGGCCTCAGTGCTCTGGGGAGCTGCTGGCATCTTGGAGGTGGGGCCTAGTAGAAGGAAGTTGAGTCACACGGTGTGCTGATAATGGGAACATTGGGACTCTGGTCTCTTCCTGTCTCTGGCTTTGCTTCCTGGCCATCATGATGTGAGCAGCTTCATCACAACATACACTTCCTGATGTGACATGCCACCTCCCAATGGGCCCAAAGGCAACAGGGCCAGGGACCGCTAAAACCATTAGCCACCAACATAAACATTTCTTCCTTTTACTTGACGGCCTCAGGTGCTTTGTCACAGCAGCAGCAGGAGGAAAGCAAGCTGCCAGAGCCATTTGCTGTAGCTTACGTTACATCAAGCTTCACTCTGTCTTCATAGTGAATTCCAGAAAGCAGAGGGCCGAGACCCCCGGATCAGCCTGACGTGGGACTTGGGCAGCTAGTACCGCTCACTCTGTTCTAGCTTTAAGTGGCAGTCAGAAATATTTATTTGTTGAATTAAGATGTCCTATCATTCAAGAGAAATGAACGATATTCTGAAGCCAGGCTGGACACGCTGCCAGGAGGTGTCGATCCACCTTGAGAAGTCAAGCTGTGTCATTTTGACTTTTTTTCCCCCTTCAGATACCATTCCAATCTGAAGGGAGACTTGCAGCCACTGAGGCTGGATTATCAGTGTTCATTGGCATGAAATTGCAAAAAAAATAAAAAAGTTCAATTATTTTGTTGGTTAAATCCTTAATGGTATCCCAAACACAAGCTGTTTCTATAGGAAACACGTTTCCATTGAATTAGCCGTGTGTAGGACGTGTGTGGGGTGTCTGTGTGTGGAGGAGGGCAGGTGGTGAGTGGGGTACAGGCTTTACTGGTGGTACAGAGCTCAATCTTCCTGTTGGCTGGTTAATTAAAGTTTAAACACTTTTTCTGCCGTGGGTTTAATCAGCTGTGCAGTCAGCTCGGCTCCGCATTGACAAACGCTGGAGGCCCGCGTCGCTTCTTGCTGTACTGAAGCACCCAGGTGCGGCCACAGAAGGCATTCGGGACCAGCTTCTTTTCAGGACTAATTCAGGCTCCAAATTGTCATGTTTCTTCAGAGAGAGCCAAAAGGTACAAATTTGCATGCATTGAAGAAAACGATAACAAATTTTCCACCAGTATTCTCCAAAGTTTTAAGCCCAAGATGGGAAGGCTTGGAGCCATTTGAAAATTCATTTAAAAGTTTTCATTTGTATGGCATGGTGAAACTTTTGAACAGAATGGAAATCAAGTTTTAACTTCCTTGGTATTAAGGAGACATAGCAGGAGGCATCTCTCTGTTTCTCTTTTTTCCCCCAGTGCCTGCTGCTCTTGCTCTGGTTAATGACACCTTAGTTTGGATTTTCCAAGGAGTGGTCCCTCATCTCTATGGTTAGTTCACAGGGATCAAGGGCAGCTGGCTCTCTCTGGCCACATGATAAGCAGAACACTGAAGTCCAGGAGCTCAGCTCCCTGTTCTCAGCCATAGGAATGCCCAGAGGTGGGCTCTTGACCTGATGTCGACAGTAATGGCTACAGAATGTCTTTAGACCCTTTGGTCCTTTGGTGGGAAACATCATCCCTGTCCTTCCCTGATGCTCTGAATCCGGGTGAGTGGTTTGTTATGTGTCTCATGGCTGTGTTAGAAAAATGTCACAGACACACTGAACGGTTACGTTCCAAGAGTGTTTTAGTCTATCATGGTGGGTAAGACCTGGAGACAGGGTTAGCTCTGTCCACAGTGGAGTGGCTTGTTCACATGGTATGGGCCAGGACACAGAGCACATGATATGTAAGAGCCAGGGAATGGATACTATGCCCTCTGTATTAGACACTTGTGGTGATATATTGTGTACCCTAATAAAATTTGTCAGAAGATCAGAGACCGGAACAAGCCACTAGATTAAACATAGAGGCCAGGCAGTGGTGGCATATACCTTCAGTCCTAGTACTTGGGAGGCAGAGATCTGTCTGGATCTCTGTGAGTTCAAAGCCACCCTGGATTACATGAGATTGACTCAGTTGAAGAGAGAAACAGAGCCAGGCAATGATGGCACACACCTTTAATCCAAGGACTTGGGAATCACACGCCTTTAATCCCAGCATGAGAGAGGTTGAGACAGGAAGTGATATAGCTGGTGGAGAAAGCTATATAAGGCTCAAGGAGACAGGAACTAGAGGGCTTTTCAGGCTGAGGAGTCCTAGAGGTAAGACGTGGTGGTGGCTTGTTCCTTTGTCTCTCTGATCTTCAGGCAAATTTTATTAGGGTACACAATGTATCACCACAGACACTCTTCTTGTCAACATTACTAAATACCCTTTCAGAAGCAACGTAAAAGAGGGTCATGGTTACTGTCAATTGTCAACTTGATACACTTGGGAAGAGGGAACCTCAACTGAGAAAGTGCCTCCACCGGATTGGCCTGTGGCCATGTCTGTGGGAAGGCCCAGCCCACTGTGGGCATTGTCATCCCTATGCAGGTGGGCCTGGGTCGTATCAAAAAGTAGCTGAGCAAGCCACGAGGAACAAGCCAGTAAGCCTGTGCCTCCACAGTCTCTGCATCATGTTCCTGCTCGAGCTCCTGCCCTGGCTCCCCTTGATTACGGACTCTAAGTTAGAAGATGAACTAAGCCCTTCCTCCCCAGGTTGGTTTTGGTCATGGCATTTGTCACAGCGACTGAAAGACTCAGGGAGGAAGAGTTTGTTTCAGATCACAGTTTAGGGTGATATAGTCCATCATGGCAGTGAAGCCATGTGATAACAGTGTGGGGTCAGCTGGTGGCATTGTATCTGCTGTTCAGGAAGCAGAGAGGAGACAGGAAGTGGGGTTGGGCTGTAAAATCTAAAGGTCCTTCCCTACTGACCCACTTCCGCCAGCGTGAATGTCACCTAAAGGTAGGGGCTGAATGCTGAGCCTGCAGAGGACACTTGACCTTCAAACTGCAGCACCTGTTTATCAGTGGCCTACTTCTTCCAGGTAGGTAGGCTCCACCTTCTAAAGATTTTTATAGCCTCTCAAACAGCCCCATTAACTGAGACCATGCATTCGAAGACATAGCCCAGGGCAGGGAAGGGTAGGCTGTAAGAGTCTTTTGAGAATGAAACGAGCATGGAGAAAAAGCAGGCAGATTCTGAATCCAGTACCAGCCTCACTCCTTGGCTACAAGATCAATGAAGGCCCCTTTTACCAGGGTGTGGCTTAAAGGATGCTATCACAAGCCGGAGAGATAGCTTAGCTTCTAAATGTACGAGAGCCCAGCCAACTGTGTCTCAAAAATAAAATAAAATACAATAAAGGGTGGTGATGCTTGAAGAATGACAGCTGAGGTTTATCTCTGGAATCTATATGCACATATACATGCACCCACATAAACACGCACGCACACACGCACACACGCACGCACGCACGCACGCACGCACGCACACCCTAAAAGGTATGACTTTCAACTTCAACCTGGAAAGCAGTAAGGACAGGGGAGGGGTTGACCTGAAATGACCCCTTTGTCTGGGATCAGATCTGCCCATTAGGAGTCCAGCTGCGTTCTTCTCTCTGAAATTTCAATCACCAAGGAAGATTGAAAGCCTGTCACCAAAGGAAGATACTGAAAGCCATATGACACACTGGAAGCCCAGAGATGCTCTGTCCCAGGCTCTTAGGGTCTAGTCACTTCCACTGACAATCATCATACCCCCCACTACCTGTGAACACACCTACAGCTCCCACCTCGCCTCCTTGAAGAGGCGTTTTCCACTTCAACCACGTGGCCCTCTTTGGGGTCTCATGTATCACATGACTCTCACACACTTGGCTTTTCTCCTGTTGATCAGCTTACATCAGGAGAGTCCAGTGTTGACCCTTCCGAGGGAATATGTAAACTTTCATACCCCAAGTTGAGCTGGACCTTCTGCCATTTGACTACAAAGAATGCTGATTATTGTACAAATCCCATCCCCCCACCACCGAAATGCATCTTAATATTTCAGAATTCCATGTGGGGGCAGGGATAAAATAAGAGACCCCACGGCCATGCCGCCTCCATTTGAGAATCTTGCCCTGTGTTCTGTTGAAGAACTTCAAGAAACAAGGTTCTAGCCACACTTCTTGGTTAGTATAATTAGCCACAGGCTTTCATTAACCGGAGCCCACTCTAGAATCACCATGACAGAAACTGTGTGACGAGAACGAAGTCTCTCCAAACTTTTTTTTTAAGCTAACAAAGCAACTTAAGTGTCTGCCAGTGTCTTGTCATTGCTTATGTAACACTTTAAATTATTGCAAAGTCATTTCCCTTTCTTTCTTGTTTGAAGCACCAGTCTCTCAGAGGCTCTGTGTGGGGGATTCTGGGAGGATGACAGCAAAACGAGAGCCGTGGGCGCGCCCAGTCCTTAGGCAAACAGCTTCTCCACGACCAGGAGGGAGAGGAAGCCCCACAGCAATCTCATCGATGACTGTCAGTCTAAATGTGGGTGGCCTGGGCAACCGAGGAGGGGCCAGGCTTCTATGAGAGTTTGGGGACTTCTCATAAGGTTTGGCTTTATGGGGTCTCCCCGCCATAGTACCAATATTCAAATAAGTTTTTTGGGGTACCTGAAATTAAACCAGGGTTCCCTGAATGCTAGGCAAAGCACACTACTACTGTGGTACACCCCTTTTCCTTTTCATTTTGAGACAGGGTCTCACTAAGTTGCCCAGGCTGGCCTTGAACTCTCTGTAGCTTGAGAACAGAGGGACTTGAATTTATAATCCTCCTGCCTCAGCTTCCTGAATAGTTGGAAAGACAAGTGTCTCAGCTTTAAGGACAGTCTTGGTATTGTTTATGTACCCCATTGAATAATCTTTATATGTTAGATGCAATGGAACAGATTTTTGTGAGCCCTAAAACTTTTATTGTTTTCATACATGAAAAAAAGAGAGACTTTTTTTCTTTGTAACTGAAAGTTGCACTCCTTTTACTGTACAAGACCTTCAGAATTTCTAGCTGCCTCTGCAAGTTTTGCAGTCCCAGACGGACAGTATGTAATAGAGTGGGGGCCCCTTGGGGGTGTCTGGGGAATTCCTGGTTCGCTTTGCTCTGTTTCACACACGGCAAAGCTTTGTATCTTTCATCAGCCATTTAATTTTAAATGGAGGTCTTGGGTAACTGTTTCGTGACCCTGGGCAAAGTTACTTAAAGTCAAGTCTTGGGGCCTGGCTCCTCCTCTGTAAATTGGGCATAGCAGTAATCCCCACCTCACAGGGTTTGGGGTGCTATGAGGATTGAATGACTCAGTTTGGGTAATGTGTTTGGCAGAGGCCAGTGAGCACAGCAAATCACTCAGTAAATACCAGCTTCTAATACGGCCTCTGCTGTTGCCTTTATTATTTCCAGACGGCTTCTCAGAGAGCATAATTATCCATTTGTTCTCTCCCTCCTCCTCTCTCTCTTCCTTCTATCTCTCTCTCCCCCCTCCTTCTTTCCTAATAGCCAAAAAAAATTTTTTTTCTGTGAAAAATTGAAGCTGAGCTTGTTGGCAATGTAGTAATAATCCCAGCACTTGGGAGACAGAGGCAGGAGGATCATAAGTTTGAAACCAGCCTGGCTACATAGTGAGAACTTATCTAATAAAAATATTAACAATAAATAAATAAAATCAAAACACTACAGAACTATTTGAAGTAGGAGCCCAATTCACAGTCCCCTTTGTCCTTTGTCCTGCTAAACAGAATTAAGTTCTGTGATGAGTCCTGGAGTAACACCCACATATACACACACACATACCACACATGTGAACACACACACACACACACACACACACACACAAAATCTTTAATTAAGGCTCTACCAACACTCAACTTCTTGCACTAAACTTTCTATCAAGGTGATCTGCCCACTTCAGGACACACAGACAAGTGGGCTGACATCTTCGTCTTTGCCGCAGGTGGCTGCCTCTGCCTAGGCAATGGGTCCTTCCCCTCCCCAGGAAGCATGGGGAAAGGTTTGTCACTTTCCTGGTAAAGAGCTTGTTGCCCCACGGGGCTGTGTGCCCGAGGGCGTGGTCTAACTAGTTGCTCTCCATCTTCACCCACTTGGACTTCTCTTCAGGTTACTCAAAGGGGCAGGGAGGTATTACGAAGCCCTTTGTGACTGCCTCGTCCAGCTGCTTCCAACCAAAGCACCTAATGAAATTCATTTCCAGCCTGGGTATTCTGGGCTTGATTGGTTTGGAATGGATGGAGGATTTTCTGATGAGCCCTCTTAAACATCAGTCATCAGGCACTGCTTGGCAGTGCTTTTCTGTGGCTAGATGCGATTGCTGTTTCTTAATTCATTTACCTACACTTTACTCATGGGCATTTGAGTGGCTTCCAGGATTTGCTTGCCTTCAAAGCTCTCTGTACTGCAGAGGAGAGGAAGAGCCGTAGACTGGATGGTGAAATGATGCATACATTTTGAATGTGTGTGGGCACTCTCATTGGTGCTGGGTTATAAATGTCTTTTTTAATGCTCCAAGAGGTGATATCATGCCAAGGAAAAACGGATCTGTAGGACAGGTAGCAAATGTCCTTGTGGGAGTGAAGCTCTTGGGAAGGGGACAGCCCCACCATGCATTTGGCAATCTGGATTGTCAAGAATCAGCCACAGAGACAGGGGTACCAGCAACGCCTGACAGCTCCTTGCAGAGCAGTGCCAACAGCTGAGTTTCTGGCATGAGGAAGTGGAGCACGCAAGCAAGGCTCATGGCCATACAGTCTAGAAGTTAAGGAGCATCCACCTTCCTGCATGTGCCAAAGTGGGGGTAGGGAGCCCCTGGAATTTACCATTTTCTACCCATGTAACTTTCCAAGAATTAACTACCTGCTCTGAGCTCCTCCACTCCTCTATGAAGCATGAGCCATGTGGAGTTGGGGCTACCTTAAATGAGGGGAGCCCTGGAAAGGACCTCTCAGCACTCTCACTGCCCAGTGTCCAGTGGTGACTGACACATGCTGGGCATTGTCGAGTGCCATAGGGGAGGAAGAGAGGCTCCCCAAGCATCTGACCTCTGTGCTAGCCCTTTGTCTCAGCTTCCTCCTCTCCAGCTCGGGGCTGCTAGTTCCTTCTCCAAAGAACCCACTGCAGGATGAGAGAGAAGCCCAGGTGACCCCGCGGCCCAGAAGAGGGGCTGCAGACATGGTTCCCACCTTCCCCAGGTCTGCATCCACCGAGGGAGAGGAAGTCCAGAGAAGGACAGCTGCCGGACTCTAGAGAGCAAGGATCCCCTGCTTACCAACACCACCACCAGGTTGTACACAGGAAGGGCATGAGTGTGGCCTTCGCCTTAGTTCAAGGCTTCACTCTGTGTGTGCTCTAGGTCTATGTACATATTCCTGTGTGTGGGCATGCATGGAGTTTGGGAATTGGTGTCAGACATTTTCAGTAGTCTTTCTCCGTCATAGTTTTTGAGACAGGGTCTCTATTGAACAGGAAGTTGTTGATTAGCTGACTGAGCTGTCCAGTGAGCTCCAGAGATCTTTCTGTCTCTTATTCCCCAGCACTGGCGTTATAGATAGGTACCATACCCAGCTTTTACATGGATGCTGGGGATTCGAACTCAGGTCCTCGTTCTTGGGAAAATAACACGTTACAGATGGCGCCATCACTCAAGCTCCCACACTGTTTTAAACTAAGCATAAGGAATTGACCACGTGTGTCGTGCCAGGGTCAGGGATATTTGTATTTGTGTTGTCTTATCTTTTTTGATTTGATTCTTCTGCTCATTCTGAAGAAGAGAGCTACAGCCTGGAATCTGGACTTGGTGAGAATTTACTAGTTGAGCTCACAAAAGTAGGTTCAGGAGCACTGAACAAATGCCGGGGCAGGCCTTTGGAGTCAGAAGGCCTCAGTGTGTGCCTCTGCATGGGATGGGCCACATGGGGCAGCTGCTCTATTTCTCTTCTAGAGTCTCACACTTTTGGGGCCCCATCTACTGCTTCTTGCTACTAAAATTCAGAATTTCAGGCTCCTTGTGGCTGGAAGGATCTGCCGCCCCCAGAATAACATGCTGAACCCCCAAAGGACTACTCCCTGTGAGTCCTGATCCCATTACTCAGCACGTGGATTTCTTAACCACCCGGCTGCCTGCATTTTGTTTCCCCCTCAAGGCTTTCGGTAGGGCAACAGGGATACCCTGGCATGCTTGCATTTCAAACAGGGCATGCCAAAAGAGGAACAACTGTATGTTTATGAGAGTATCATCATGTCTCTGAAGGGCATCATTTATATCACCAGGAAGAGGCTATGCCAGGTCAGGAGTAACAGTTTGAGTCGATAATTTGTCATGTTGGAGCAGGTGGTAAGGGGTGGCATAAGAAATCGTAGGAAAGGTGCTGCAAAGTGAAATGGATGGAGGGAGCAGAGTAATAAGAAAGTGATCAGTGAGCCCACAAACAGGCGTCGATAAATCAAACTGCGCCAGGCGGATGGGAGCAAAAGAGGAAAAGATTCAAATTAGCAAGACCCACACCTTGTCAAGGCGAGGTTAGGTGTTCACCCTCAGTCACCGTTATCCACCAGACCTGGAGAAGTGTCTGTGAGAAAATGAATCTTTTCAGGGCACGGAGCTGGAATGGAGGAGATTTCACAGAGAGTATCAATTTGGATTATAGAAATCCCAGGGTCTCGTGTGCTGACAGCATGAAAGGGAGAGAAATGGACCAGGCTTCTAGAAAGTGCCACTTCCTGCAGAGTGCCTGGTACCCTCTGCTGTTTGCATATCCACAGAGGTACAGGGCATTCAAAGAGGAAGGAGGTGATGAGCAAACCCAGAGCTAGCCCATGTGGCCAGCTTGCTATGGGGATCCTATCTCTGATGCTAGGGTACTGGCAGATTGCCATGTCTGCCTGGCATTTATGTGAGTTCTAGGGATCTGAACACTGGTCCTCAGACTTGCACAAGGGCTCTGACCACTGAGCAATTTCCTCTGCTCCACTGAGGTTTTATTTGTTTGTTTGAGTTTTTTGTTTGTTTGTTTTTATTTTTTTTTTCAAGACAGGGTTTCTCTGTGTAACCCTGGCTGACCTGGGACTCACTCTGTAGACCAGTCTAGCCTTGAACTCACAGAGATCCTCCTGCCTCCACCTCCCAGATTGTGGGATTCAAGGCATGTGCCACCATGCCTGGCTTCACCGAGTGTTTTTTGACAGCAGATGAAGGCAATACGATCAATCTGAGTATCCATCAAAGAGATCCCCTTCCCTGACTCCAAGCATCTAAGAGTCCATTGTATGCAAATGTGGGCAGGCATCAGCCTCAGGTGACTATGCCTCAGCCTTATTCTAAGAAAACCCAGCTGGTAAAGGTCTAACATTAAGCAGGGCCTGGTGACACAAGCTTGTAATCTCAGCTACTTGGGAGGCTGAGGCAGGAAGATCCCAAGTTTAAGATCCTGCTTGGAATAAGGAGCCCCAAGAGCAGCCAAGAACTACTTATTTAGACCCTGGATCAAAATAAAAAGGAGAAACGGGGCTGGAGACACTGAAACCCACTTTAACTTTTAGAAACAGACAATGAGTCTTCACGGCCACAAAAGGATAGGGATGTAGTGAGGCCGGTTTGTTTGCTTGCCTCTGAGACAGCATCATCCAGCCTGGCTTCCTCCTGCTTAAGCCTTCCAAGGGCTAGGATTACAGGTGTGCCCCACCATGCCTGAGCCCAGATTTGCCCTTTTTTAGTGTGAGTGTTGAAAGGACCCAAGAGGGAGTTCTTGACATTTAGGATGCATCCTGTGCATATCAAACATGTTCCAAGTCGCCACATTTGGTCTATATTTAATGTAGAAACAATAAACACACTGTACTTGAAGCAGAATATGGCTGCTTGGAACTGTTTTCTTTTCTTATGATGTTATATGAAGCTTCATTCACAAATGCTGAGACATCAGGACTCCGTGGACTGAAATGGATGCTTTGGAAAGCTCAGGCACATGGCGGGAGATGATCGAAAACTCCCCTAGGCTTTGGTCAGGTTCTCTGTGTTACTCTTGGTTACCATGGTGGCAAAGCAGGATGGAATTTGTCACATGCTGACTGTGAGGCTCTAAGCACGTTACTTAACCTTTTAAACCTCGGCTTCCTCGTCTATAAAGCACTGATAGCAAATGGACTCTATGGCTTACTTTGAGGGTTAAAGAAAAGAAAGACCAGGGCTGAGGGTGTGGCTCAGTTGGTAGAATGTTTGCCCAGCATGCATGGAGTCCTGGGTTCCACCAGGCACACACAAACCAAGCGTGCTGGTGCATGCCTGTAATCCCAGCATCTCGGGGGTAGAGGCAGGAGGATAAGAAGAGAGAAAGAGGGAGGCTTGAAAAAGTAAGGGTGGATGTGGTTGCTGTGAGATCCTCGTAGATCTTTGCTGACATAGACTGTGAGCAGACCTTGAAGTCCCAAAGCAGCTGTCTGAGAGAAGGTGGGTATCTATGCTTTCAAATGGCCCAGTAACCACACTAAAAGATTTAAAAACAAATGACTGAAATTAGTTTTAGTCAAACACAGTCTTAATAGATTCCAAATATTATTCTATCAGCATCTCGTTAAATATAAGAAAAGCTGACATGTTTGACTGTCTGGGTTTCGGACTAAACTTTGCAAACTTGTAGAGTATTTTACACTTACAGCCCAGCCCAGTGCCATTTGGGCCAGCCATGTTTTAAGTGCTCTGTCACCCTGCATGGCATGTGTCTCCCTTCTCTGACACTGCAGGTGAGAGGCTGGAGATGAAACCCCTGAATACAGAATGAACAGCAGATTCAGTTTTGAGAGGGACTTAGTTTAGAGTTTGATGAATGACCAAGATGTAAGAATAAGACGCAGACACACACTTCTGTTCTCTGGTAGAGCCCAAACTTGACAAGGGGGCAGGACCCCTCCCTCCAGCCCCCTGGGAAGTGGGTGCTCAGTGCTGTCCATCACCACATCTATTCCACAACACCTCACCTCTAATCCAACTTGCCCACTTAACCACCCCGCAGAAATCCATTAGTTTGGGACCCTGATGTTGACCAGTGAGCTCACACGGGAAATGGAAACCTGGGTTTTCTCAGACCTGGTTCCCCACTTTGGGACTGCTTTGGGACTTCAAGGTTTGCTCACAGTCTATGTCAGCAAAGACACTTGGGTGTCTATGCTTCCTTGGTTCTCTCTGTTCACTTAAAGGTGAGTTGTGCCCACCGGTTTACCTGAGGGAGTCGCTGAAGTTATGTAAGGATAGAAATGGCTCCGAAGAGGATGATGATTCACACGGAAAAGGTTGGGAAAGACTGAAGAGCTCTGACTGTGTCCTTGATCTGCCTGATCTGAGTCATCCCTGACAGCTCTGTGCATGGCCACATTAGCCAAAGGGAAGGGCAGAGTGAATACTGGGAGTGGCTGGCTGATTCTTCTGTTCAAATACGGAGCAGTCTGCCTCCCCCACACCCTGAAGGCTGAGAGCATTACAAGCTACATCACACATCAAAACCCTAAGCCCAAAGCCATTAAGAAAGCAGCTAAGTCTTGCCAGCTTCTCTTGCCAAAGCTGGCTTCATTAAAGCATTCTGGGTAGCCTGGAGTGGAGATAGTATGTAAAAAAATAAGGAAAAGTTCAGACAGTTCCCTGGTATCATCTAACTACACTGTGGTAATTTGGACACTATGCTTCACCTCTCCCAGCCTTGCGTTTCCCATCTATGAAATGGGCTCCAACTAATTCCCAATTCTTAAAGTTTCTGCAGAAGTAGAGTTGATCGATACAGAGCACTGAGCTCAATAAGCACTAACGACGATTCGGAAGGCATCTAAAATTATTGATAAGTATCTATATAGCTACACTGTAGAGAATCATGTAGCAGCTTGGGAAGTCTCCGTGTTTAGATTAATTCCTTTTTGCGTGAAGGCTTGCAAAGCACTTAGCTAACATGATGTCTTAAATTTCATTTAGAGAGAAAGCAATGCTCTGGGTATTAAGTTGCTCTCCCACAATGGTGAAGCAAAGGTGTAGTGAGACTATAATTATAAAATCAAAGCCAGCAGGTATTCATTGAGATTTTACAATGCTCCAATCACCGAGGTAGGCGGTGGGTAAAAGGAATACCACCACTTCCACGAACAGTGGAGGAGCTCGCTGGGGAGAAGATTAAATAGACCCACGATGGCGTTAGTCTGTCATTGCCTTGTCTGTTTCCACTCTGTCCACCTGAACAATGCGTACTAGACAAAGGGGATCTCTCCTGCTCCTCGAGGTGGTTAGTGATGGAAGGTCCGTGGGACTCACCAAAGCCATCAGTGTTGTCTACAGGATGGAGCCAGGACCTGACACGTGGACACTTCTCACAGCCATGGCTAGTGTGCCCCCAGGATGGTTCTCAGTCAAGAAGATGATGTCTGATGGCTGCAGCTTGTGGTGGCAAGAGGTGCTGCTGGCATCCAGGGGCAGAGGCCATCGATGTGACATGGTTTAAGATAGCCCCTCGGGACACAAAGCCTCTAGTTTAATGTGCCAGTCCTACTGATGTGGACACAGCCTTCTGCTCTACCTTTGTACCTTGTGTAGGGAAGCGATGGTTGAGACCCGGTGAATTTGCTGCCTTATGTAACAAGAGGGACTTCCCAGATGAGGTGGAATATTAGAATAGGGAGACAAGACCAGATTATCTTTTGGGCCACCTTGGGAGGAGCCAGTGGAGGGAAATTAGAAGGCAAGAGTCGGAGGAGACTTGACCCCAGAAGCAGAGGTCACAGCACGGCCGTAGCCATCCTGGAGAGGAAGGTGGCCCAGGCTCAGGGTCTGGGCAGCCTTTTGAAGCTGGCATGTGGGACTCTATTGGGAATCTAGCCCAGGGAGACTGACTTTGAATGTCTAGGAGTCAAACTATAGGATAATGAACTAATGGTGATTTAAGCTGCCAGCTCTGCCAGGACGGCTCGTTGCAGCAGCGATCTGAAGCTAATAGGCTTTAACAGTGTAAGTCAGATGAAGGCACTCTCCACAGAGCCCTCCGAAGATTTCCCAACTTGTTCTTAGGATGGAAAGTCCCTGCCGTGGCGACAAAGCCCCCTGTGATCTGGCTTGCTGTTTCTTTGGCCTCAACTTCTCCTTAACTTCTTCTATATGTATATGCAAGTGTGCATGTGAGTTCATGTGTGTGTGTGTGTGTGTGTGTGTGTGTGTGTCTGCATGAGCTCATGTGTATGGTGTGTGAGCATGGAGGACAGAGGTCAAACTCAGGTGCCGTTCGTCAGGAGCCGTCCATCCACCTTGTCATTTCAAGGGTCTCTCACTGGCCTGGAACTTACAAAGTTGGCCAGACTGGCTAGCCAGAGAGCCCAGGGATTTCTCCCTCTCTGCATCCCCAGCACTAGGAACACAAGCATGTACCCCATATGCAGTTTTGTTTCCTACGACTCTTGGGGATCAACCCGGGTCCTTGTGCTCACCGTGCAAACACTTTACTGACTGAGCTGCTGCCAGCTCCCCTCTCTCTCCATTAACGGAAGACCTCAAGCACATCCCAAACTAAGCCCAACTGCATGATACCGTTCTGTATTCTGAATGACTTTGAACACTCACAGACGATCTCGCTTCATCGAAACCTCTGGCTCTTTTCTCCACCAGTGCTATTTTAGAACAAATCCCTGCTTTTATAACTTTGATCCATCAGGATTTTAGCATGCATTTCAAAAATAACTGAGGTCCCTTATTTGAAATAGCAATTAGCTCATTTTCCTCCCAAATAATAGTAGCAGCCATTTCTTCATGCCCTCAGATATTCTCAGTTCCACTTTCTGGATGTCACACACCTGATCCCTCCATTTTATTTTTTCGCGTGTCCTTACATGCCACCATGAGTCCTTTTTACTTGTCACACTACCCGGATTCTTCCCCTGGTTGAGGGGAAGAGATGTGGTTGGGACGGTCCTCTCACAGGACAGGACACAAATGTCACCTGAGTGGGCACAAGGGGAGAATGGACAAGTCCCTTCCGCTCCCCCCTGTGCTCACCCATCCTTTCTCACCAGACCTGGCACTTATCACCTGATCTGAAGCAACACATTTTGGTGTTTGATAATATTACCAACAATCAGCACAACCCAACCCTTAACACTGCTGGGGGTGAATGGGACACCCCTTAATCTGATAGATTATTCTTCGTCTGAATTTTCCTTTCTCTTTCAGGAGCTGATAGCTACTACTTCCTGCATGCGTGTGCATCAGCCCCTGTATGGTATGTAGCCAGCTGTGTGCACCTACCCCGCACGTCACCTGGGTCACGAACACCGTTATATACATGTTCTGGGATGCGAGGACCGTGGAATGGATGGAATTCTAAGTCATCTTGAGGCTCACAAGATTCCTGGCTCCTGCTGTATCCCCCCTTCCCTTCCCAGCTGTTCTATCAAATGCTGACCTAAGGACTGCTGGCAAGGGTCTGTCACATTTAGGACCCCAAATCAGATGCCCGTATCAGATGCGTCATCTTGACTACTATGAACGGTGGCTGTGATCTTCACACATGCAAACCATGAAATGGTTAAGTGGCTGCTGGTTCCTAACGGGCTTCCCACAGTGCCAGAGCTGTGGCATGGGGACTAACACCCGAGCATCTGCTGCCTGGGAAGCGCGTGGTGTGCTCCCCACTTTGTGGGGCCCCATCGATGACATCTAGTGATCAAGAAAACTTTCCTGTTTGTCTTCTGTGAATTGTATTTTCCCTTGTTCATCATTTTTAAGAGGAAGCAGGGGACTTTGGAAACCAAGACTATGTCATCAGAAACATGGAGCAATTGCTACTCCAAAAAAACCTTTCTTTTCTGTTGGGTAACTGTACATCTAGCCTAGAAATGAATATATATGTGTATATGTGTGTGTCTATGTATGTATGTATGTATGCATGTGTACATATGTATATGTGTATATATGTATGTGTCTGTGTATGTATGCATGTATGCATACATGTATGCATGTAAAATCCTTCGGGCCCAATTGAAAAATGTCCTTCCTCACAGCTGGAGAAAATCATGCAAGTTCAAAGAATGGCCAATTAAAGGCCACAGATTCAAATGTCTGTCTGTCCTGGTCCAAAGCGAGGGAGTGACTGTCAGGTCGAAGTAGCCACGCCAGAGACAGCATTTTGCAGAAATGGACGTCTAAGTTCTTCTGTTTGAAATTGGTAACATTTACATATCCAAAGCCTAGTTTCTCAATGAAGAATGAGTTGAAGTGGAGGTGGGGAATAAATGATATGCTTGATGGTGACTGAAGGCTGGAGAAGCAGGCCTGCTTCCCACAGAGGGAATGTGGAGGCCTCAGTTTCATAAAGGTAAATTAAGCCTTGGGAATTATTTGTTTTCCATTAAATTCTACAGTTAAACAGACAGGGAAGGCATCAATGCTGCCTCTAGGATCCTCCAAGGGCTCCAAACACAAAGGAAACCAGTTTCCTTAAAAAAATATCCTCTTTTGTACCACCTACCTAAGAAATGCACCCCCCAAATTACATGTTGAAGATGTAAATTTACAAAAACATTAAAGATCATAATTCCATTGCTATACCATATGTTATTAATGTCTGTCAACAGTGTTTAGCCAGAGACTGCTGACAGTTCTGTGTTTGCTATATAAATACATCATAAATAAATCAGTAATGAACCACTTGGTAAACCTTCCTCGCTGATTGGAAATACAGATGGAGTAAACAAAACCCGGCTAAAAGTATATACAACTGTTTAATGTCAAAGACAAAGTCACACTGTTATTTGACAAACAGAAATGAAAAGTGGTTGGGGCTGAAGGTAGGGAGGATTGTGGAGACAGGGAGAAGAGGTAGACTGGAGGGACACACATCTGTGTTGGACACACACACTCATAGCTCTCTGTGTACAAAGGGAATTCCAGGGCAAGAGGACCCAGAACCTGGGGTACGGAGGGCTGGTTTCTGGACAGTAGGTTGATGTGATCAACTTGGATACTTTACTGAAATTGATCACTGCTGCAAGGTTGGCTAGTGAACCCATAGTTTTATTTGTGTATGCAAAACTGGTGTGTAAAACCTCATGCCATTTGGACCGTGAGTGTGTTAGAATTACCTCAATTTGGTCAGAACATTCTGAATCCAACCTTGTGAGATCAGATCTCTCTCTCTCTCTCTCTCTCTCTCTCTCTCTCTCTCTCTCTGTGTGTGTGTGTGTGTGTGTGTGTGTGTGTGTGTGTGTTTAAAGAGTGAGTAATTCCCCCTGAGTGCTTCTAAGCACATACCACAAAGAGAAGACTCACATCAGTGTGTGCTCAGTTCAGACACAGAGCTGGAGTGATGTTTTCTTTCTCTTTCCAGGGTCTTGCCTATAATCCTGGGTTCCTTCAGGTAAGGGAGGAGGGAGGCCAGTCAAGCTGTAACTAGGCCTCCTGGCTTTACATCCGAGGTGACAAGCTGATTAAGTGCTTCACTGGGAGGTGTCTTCTAAGTTTTTGAAAACACAAGTTAGTTGCAGATTCTCAACACGCTCCCAGGAGGTTGACTGGCTTTGAATAGGACCAGCAGACATCTCTGACTATTCCACACAGACACTATTGAGAAAAGAGAATTCCTCTCACTCCCTGAAAGGGAAGGGGGCTCTTAATGTTGTCTATGAATCCCCAGAGCCGAACCACTCTCGTCCTCCTTGTCAGGGCCTCGGACATTCCTTTGATCAGCAGAGTAATAACGGAGCGCACTAGCAAAGCAGGAGGCGGGTTATTGACGGGATTCGAGCAGCAGCAGCAGCTGACCTTACAGCAGAGCCCCAGCACCAGTCCTTCGGGAATGGCATTCCCTTGAAGACTGGCTCTAGCAGCAGCCCATTGGTGCTGCTCTCAGCACACACAAGCAAGGAGAATTCATCACGGTGAATGAGGACATTAATCTGCAGACTCCCTGTTCCAGAGTCACCTGCAGTTAGGACTGCAGACACTTTGTATACTGCATAAATCTGACTCAGGGCAAGGTGTGGGTGGGAGGGGAAAGGTGTTTCCTGTGAAATATTAGGACGGAGACGGTTTACCTGCCTTCTGAGGCTGTTAGGGGGGATTCATGGTGCTGGGTCATTTAAAGTTTGAGAGATCCTTGCGCTCTTTCCAAGAAAGAGAAAATGAGTCAGTCCACTGGATTGCCTGAAAAACGAGAGTGGGAGGCAAAGAAGGGAGCACGCTGGGCCATGTCCTGACATGCTGAGGTGCCTTGGCTTCATCTAGTGGACTATATAAACCCAAGTTTTGGGAAACGAGACAGTAGGACCACTTCGCACTCTGAAAACACCGGAGGCCTGCACTGTCCCCTTGCACCATCTGAGGACGGGGTTAAGTTAAAAGCGTGAGTACAGACCTGTCTGGATGATGACAGGCATTCGTGGTTTACAGACTTTATTTTCCTATATAGCCTTTGTTAACGTAACTGTTTTTGATTAGTTTACCTGGGCAACACAGAGCCACATAATTCAGAAAGGAAATCATTGTCCACTGACGGAGGACTTCCATGCCTGGACACGAAGCCTCACATTGTCATTAAGGACCATTAATTACACAGTGCAGGCTTCCACTAGACAAGAGCCCCCACACCCTTTGATGCCCTTCCCCTAAATTTTGTTTCTGCCAGCCACATCCTATGTCCAAGGCTTGGGCTGAGTTCCATCATCGCCAGGAGCTAAGTGGAGGGGAGGTCCAGTTCCCTGCTACTCTGCCTGTGTGTTCTATTCTTCTATCTCATCTCTTGCCACACCTCCCCACCTTTCAGAGCATCACAAAGGGTCAGAGAGCTACAGAGTGCTAGAGAAGTGCAGACAAGGGTGGGGGCGGGGTTGGGGACTCTTCAATTGCAAAGCCTGATATAGCAGCTGCTAATGGGTCTTTGCACCAATTCTGTGGTCTTTGCAAGGTCACAGTCAGGAGTGGCCTGTGATTGATTCCGAAGTGAAATTCGGCATTTCACATATTCATAGCAGACATTTCCAAACAGAACAGGGCTGGTTTGGGAGACCATGCCTTTCTCAAGTCACACAGGGGTGCGTTTCCATGTTCAACGGCCAGGAGAAGTTGGGTCCAGGCCTCACCCAGGTCAAGCAATTAATGCCCCAGGCTGCAGAAGTCCCAGCAATTCCCCAAGCCCCCTCCACTGCCACCTTACAAAGTTGTCTTCTCCGAGCGACCCTGAAGCACACCCTGGAAGGGTTAAGGAGAATGAATGACAACCCTTCGGCATGATTTACAGCGCGCAGCCCTGTAGTGAAACCAGGACTTGATGGATGACGCCGAAAGTCGGAGACTAACCATAAATCATGTCTTTGAATCACTGACAGAGATAAAGGAGAGAAAGAAAAGGCAGTGGCATTGACATTCACTCTCCCAATAATGTACATTGACTAGTTACAATGTGGAGCCTTAATTAAAAAAAGCCAACTCCAGGTACTCACCTCGGCTGGGCCATCCTACCTCTTTGGAGCCTGCTCTTTGAGGTGTCAAATCAGAGGTGCAGCCCCTTTTCAGAAGGTCACTACTGTGGGCTGGTGACTACCAGCTCCCAATTAAGCAAGGCAAATATACCATACCAGCAAGACAAAAGAAAATAGGTTAGGAGTGCCAGGACAGACCCCAGCCCTTGCGCTTGCTGTGGGAAAGAGCACCATTGCTACTGGTGTTCTGGAGTCAGAAGTCTGAGTAGTCTGGAGAGGAGACGCCTCCTGGCTCTCCAGCTTTGTCTCTTCCTCAGGATGCAAGGGACACCAATCCTTCCCCCGGTTGAGGACAGAAGGCAGTTTCCCTGACTGTCAACTTAAGGTGGGACTCCTCTTAGCTCAGGTGGAGACCCGATTTTCCTGCAGTGCTTGGTGGACTCCATCTCAAATGTGTTTCCTTAACAATTCAACCATATGCATTGAGCACCTGCTGAGCTCTAGAACATTCTAGAACATGCGTGAACACTGGCAACGAAAGTTGAGTGCTTATCTTAATTCATTACATTGAAAGAAACATTTAACCTACTGCATTTTAGGCATGCTGTTAGTTAAGAGTGTGGAAATTAGGAAATGGAAGAGGGAGATCTGATCCCTGTCCTAGAATTAAATAATAAAGTCCCAGGGAGACAAACAACATACACATACACACACACACACACACACACACACACACACACACACACACACACACAAAGAGCAACTAGGAGGGATGTTGTGAACGAGGACAGGAAAGAGCAGGAGATGATGACACAGGATCACACACACCCTGGGCTTCGTGGAACTGTGGATAGAAGTGTGGTAGGAGTAGAAGTCAGTCCAGAAGGAGGGGCAAGACACAGGAAGGCAGGGAGGATTGGAACTCTGATCAGTTTCCTCTAAATACACACACACACACACACACACACACACACACACACACACACAGAGAGAGAGAGACAGAGAGACAGAGAGACAGAGAGACAGAGAGACAGAGAGACAGAGACAGAGAGAGAGGGAGGGAGTTAGTTTCTGGACACTGAAGAACCCACAGCTGTACACGCCAGCACCACTAAGCTATTCCTAATCTTCTGTTTATTTGTTGTTGTTTGTTAGGTAACTCAGGTTGGCCTTGAACTCACTATTTGGCCCAGGCCAGCCTTAAAGCTTCAATCCTCTTGCCTCTACTCCCTGAGTGCTGGGGTGACACTAGTATGCTACCTTACCCATAAAACTTGGCCAATAATAAGATCTCCTTTAAGGGCTGGTGTGGCTGTAAAGCCTGTTAATCACTGGCAATTGCAAAATGATGACTATAGCAATAGAGCTTTTCATTTTGAAAATACTCTGCAAAGAAAACACTTTCCAGTCCTTTCCGCCCTGAGTAGATTATTACAGAATCAAAACAACACAGAAACAGAAAGGTAAAGTCCTTGCCTCAATGACAGAAGAGAAAAGATGAAGCTGGGGGTGGGGTGGGGTGGTTGGGAGGGGGAGGTGGGGGGGAGGCTGAGGAGAGGAAGACTCTCTGTACATGTCCTAATGTCAGGCTTCCTCACAGCACTTCCTGCTCTGTACTTGACACCACCCAGTGCTCAATCAACAAGAGGAAGCACACCATAAGACAAGAGGGAAAAAGGATTCAAAAGGAAGATACAGAGTCCCACCCCGAACTACATTCCATCGGTAGGTATTCATAAGAAAAAGGTAGAAACATTGCTTAATTGAAGCTGGCCATGCAATTTTCAGATCCTGTGTCTGCTATACCCTATATAGTTATGGATAGCTGCATAATTAAGTGCCTGGATAATGTTATACATATAGAACATTATGGAATCAAAGCTTATATAATGACTTATAACTACATACATGTATGTGTACAATAATTCATAAATAAACTAGAATGGTCGACAGAAGCTATAAAGTGTAAAGCCAACATTTTACCAGGCGATACTCAAGCTGGGCTGAATCTGTGAGCCTGCACCACCAGGAAGGCTGGTCATTTCCTTTGGCATTGGCTAACAGAAGCGAATAGTGATGCTTGGCCACTCATGATTCCCCCCTTCGCTTGAAGGTCGCACTGCATCAAGAACCATGGCTACATGCAGGAAACCATCCTTTGGCTGTCCTTAGAGGTCAGTAGGGATGCTGCCCTAACCAGGGTGATGGCCACTATTCATTTTCAAGATGCAGGCTAAAATTGAGAGAGAATCTGGCCTCATCTCTATAAGAAATGTGGACTTGGAAACCAGTGTTCAGCTACCTTGAAGCTTTTGTGTTGGTTTTGAAGTTCACACACATTAAAACTGCATCATCTATCAATCTTACAGTTAGATGTCACTTATGAAAATCTACTGAGTATTGTTTTCATCTTGCCTTACAACAAGCGGCGAAGCCTCATGAATACTGAGTAGTGCTGGAGACTCAGCACATCTTTTATTTTTAAAGGTCTCGACAGTTTGGAATGTCAGGATTTCTGTGTTGGAAATCACACTTCCACACACCGAGCGGGGCTTTCTTCTCCATTTTCCGTCCTGCCCAGGAGCAAGAAGCATGCTACCTCACATCATTAGTGTGACTCAAGTGGGTCCTGCTGCCTCGCTGCCACTTCCTGCTTTTGAACCCTGTTGGTGTAAGTCATTAATGGGAGGGACTGCAGGGTTCAAGTGGGCATTACTATGCAGATGTGACCTAGCAAGGAAACAAGTGGGGCAGACACCTAGATTGCGATTTTACCAGCTTCCCTGCCAATCTGTCCTCATCCTTACATCGATTTGATAGAAACAGAGAGAGGGAGAAAGAGAGAGAAAAACATTTGAAATCCCATGCACTCTTTTGTGCTTTCCCTTTGAAGTTCGCGTCCACAATTTATCACTATAGCCCAAGCAGTCACTGTATGCTGCACTCTGTACGGCACAGAGAGCTCAGCAAGAGAGACAGCGTCCCTGCTTGTAAGGAATTTCCCTTGTCAACATGGGAAGGGATGGTGATTGATGGTGATGATGATGATGATGATGATGACATGGCTGATCTGAGGTGCTGACTAGGAGCCGGGGCTTGTACCCGCTGTGTGACTCTATGTTCTAAGCATTTTACCAGTAGCAACATATTCAACTCTTATCATGATCTATGAGATACAATTATTATTAAAGCTTTTATAGAATATTCTCTCTAGGTGGAGGAGAGAAGAACAAAACAAAACTCAAGTGGTCTGCTGATATTTTATCTCTGCTCCCCTGTGGCCGCCATCAGCTGGGGCAGAGCAGTGCCTCCCCTGTCCGTGTAGACAGACACTCTGTAGTTCCTCACAGTCCACACCCTATGGTCTAACTTCAGCTCTCTGCTGATGTAGCCATTTGGGTTGGCGCTGTTGCTACAAAAACACTCCTAAAGCTGAACATTTTTGATTTGAGAATCTCATATGAACTTCCCTCTCCTCCCTCCCGCCCCCTCCCCATCTCTCTCCTTTGTCTCTCAGTCTCTCTCTTTGTCCTGCTCTCTTTCTGTCCCCCCTTCTTCTTCCCTTGATCCCAGCATTTCGTGCAGCCCAGGTTGGGTGAAATATATTATGAACTTGAGGATAACCTTGAACTCCTGACCCTCTCACCTTAACCTTTTGAGTGCTGAGATTAGAGGTGTGCACCATCACATCTGACTCTGCAGAGCTGAGGAGGAGCCCCAGCCTTGTGCATGCCAGGCAAGGGCTCCACCAACTGAGCCACAATCCCAGCTCCTGTGTATTTTTTCTATAGCGTTTCTAGTCTCTGATTTTAGACTATTGAGAAGGAGATTCTCTCCTTGTATTTATATATTGTCATCATTTCAAACGTGTGCAATGAATGACTTGTAGAACTTCATAGAACCTGTGCAGAATGGCATTAGCAGAACCCGGCCCTTGAAAGCCATGTTTTTTTTTTTTTTGGTTTTTTCGAGACAGGGTTTCTCTGTGTAGCTTTGCGCCTTTCCTGGAACTCGCTTGGGAGACCAGGCTGGCCTCGAACTCACAGAGATCCGCCTGACTCTGCCTCCCGAGTGCTGGGATTAAAGGCGTGCGCCACCACCGCCCGGCTGAAAGCCATGTGTTTTTGCAGCACATGATGTCAGCTCACACTGTCCTCACCATTGTCATCTGAAAACCAGAGTCAGTCACATCCCCAGTGGGGATACTGTGAAGGTCAAATTCATGAATGCACATAAATGCCTTGTGTACATCAGACATCAATTAGAAACATGAACACATGAGGTTGGAGAGATGGATTGTGGTATAGAACATCTCTTGCTCTTTCAGAAGACCCGGGTTCAGTCCCCAGCATCCAAGTCAGGAGGCTCACAACCACCTGTAACTCTAGCTCCATGGACTCTGATGCCCTTTTCGGGCCTCGTTGGGCACCTGTGCTCACATACATAGACACTCTCATAGACACATACACATAGGCAAAAATAAAATATATATCTTTAAACAAATATATTAATATATTTACAGAACCTTACAAGTTAGTGTAGGTGATAATTTCATATCTATTATGCCTTCATAGTCTTATGAATATATAAATTTATAAGGATATGCATCTTAATTAGTACATATTGTATGCACAGGTGCCCAATGGAATAGAGAGATCCATAATTATATTTGTGTCTAGGCCTGTTTCTTCCCTTCACAAATGAGAACCGGACCCTAGGAACCACTCTTGGATGTTATCCTGTCTCAAAGTCATTGCGTTTCCCATGATTCCTCTCTATTGTCCATGCAGTTCATTTCCTTAATCTAACCTGGTAATGTTGAGAAGTATGAGATTACCAACAGGAAACATTCCTGACCTGGGAAATCAAAACCAACAGCAACTCTTGGGATCAAGTTCCTCTGGCCCGTCAAGTGTAGATCTGGTCCTTCACATTGACAACTGAGTGAACTTTCCAGAAATGGGACCTCTCAACCCCAAGTTAAGCGCAAAGATTCCTGTCAGGTCCTTTCAGAGAATCTGTTTTGATTTCAAGCCAGGGACCATGTGCTGGTGCCTGATGGCTGTTATGATGGATGAGCGACCATGCCCTCCCCTTAAAGAAGGCAAATAGAAGTGGAATCACTCTGAACCCAGCACAACGAAGCTGCATCAGGACGGCAGGGGCGTTTGGAGGTCTCATGAATTCTGAGAGGAGAACTATGAGTAGGAAAAACAGCTGATGCTTGTCCTGACAAACTGCCTGTCCTGATGGATTGAGTACAACCCACAAATCCTGTCCAGGTCCAGGGACAGTGTCTTCTCGACCTGTGTCAAGTGGCTCTTTTGCAAAGACCCATGAGGAGAGCTGGCGGTCTGAGTGCCAGGTAAGCTGGGTTAGTCTAGGCTGCGGCCCCTGTGACAATATGTATCACCACCCTCCCAGTCTCGTTGGGGACAGTCCTATTCCTTCTGCTAAAACCCCTTCTTTCCAGGCATGCTCCTGGAATAAAATGATTATCTAACACACATCATTTCCCCCCTTCCCAATAGCATTTCCTGTCCTCTCACAAAAAAAAAAAAAAAAAAAGCAGCAGCCCACCCCCAAACAGCTCTGAGAACTTTCCAAGCAAAAGCAGCCATGTGTCGCTTGAGTCATTTCAGATTTACACGGGGCCCTGGGCTCCCATCCTGTCGGGTGCTAAAATCCTACAGCTGTTCTTTGAGGACCACCCGGCTTGCTGTGAACCACATCTGACAAAATGATACCATTCACTTCCAAAACGCGTCCCACAGTTATTCTTGGAGGAAAGGTAAAAGGCAAACAGCAAGCCAACTGCTAACTGCGGCAGAGACAAAGCCAGTCTAGCCATTTGTCAATGCTCGCGACACCCGTACGCTTTAAGCACAGACACCTCTCTCATTACAGCCTTAAACGATAACATGGTATTATATCAGAAATGACAAATGACACCGGGGGTGGGGGTACCTATGCCCAATCGATCCCAGCTCGGGTGGAAGACGCATCCTGAATGGATGGACAAACGAGATAGGGAATCTCACCACACGGCAATGTTTCCTGGGTGAGGTGTTGAGGCCGGAGGCCAGCTGTACTCATTTGGGTGTGACCCCCCCTCCCAAGTGCTCTGGAGCCCCCAGCCGTGCAGTGTCAGAATCATTACCACTGTCCTATATCTATACTGTATTGAATTCTAAAAGGCACAGGCCAAGGAACTGATTAGCTAGTTCCTTTTGCAGCTAACACTATTTGGGTTATGCACACAAAGGCAGGGGCTCCTTTAAAACCACCAAGCTTAACGAAAAATGGAAGAAGTGTAGTTAACAAGATGAGGCCCTGGGCTGTTCTCTCTATCTGCTCCCCAATGCTGCTGTGGCTGCAGCTTCCTCTTCCTCCTCTTCCTCCTCCTCTTCCTCCTCCCCTCCTCTTCCTGTTCTTCTCCTTCTCCTTCTTTCTCCTTCTCCTTCTCCATCTCCTCCTTCTCCTTCTCCTCCTTCTCCTTCTCCTCCTTCTCCTTCTTCTCTTCTTTTCCTCTTCCTTAGTGTTCCTGCCCACACTCTGCCTCCAAGAGGGAGAAGGCTTTCCTGTTTAGATTGTAAAGAGCTGACTCCTCCCAGAGTGATGGATGGGGGATGGATGGTTGTTCATGCATCTATTCCTCCTTCCCGTTGTGGTTACATTTAGGTGATGTTAAACAGAGAATGATGTGGGGGTGGGATAAGGGACTTAACAGAAAGGTGACTGGAAAGGAAATGTGGCCAGGTGAGCATCTGCAAACAGGTGGAAAGAAGTCATCTTTAATACTGAGCTCCCCAGGTTTAACATATTCCCCCACAAAACAGTGTCATGGTGAGAATGCCACCAGGACCCACTTAGGAAAAGTCACAGGGTTGGTGGGTACACATAGCTGACTTTCTTGATTCTAAGCCCTCAAAGATTTACCTATGAAGTTTTCTCAAAGATACACCCAGGGTTTCCCATTTGGTATGTCTGCAATTTGAATTACTGAAAATTCCTTAGGAGATTCTGATGTTTTGGTATGAAGCTTGACCATCAATGACTTAAGCCAATGGTACTTAATATTTAGGTGCCATAGAAAGGACCATATTACAGCACATTTGGCTTTTCTTGGCATAATATTCTTGCTATTACCAACTATAAGCAATCACTAAGGAAATGGGGAAGAGAAATACATAGTTAGGTTTCATGACAATACAAACTGATTCTACCCAGTACAAGTTTCAGAGGGAAATATGTATGACGTTAACAAGAACATGAGAAAAAGAGAGTCTTGGTCCATGATGACAAAGGAGAGGGGAGATGTGGAAACGAAGACTAGAACAGGAAGAGCTTTCTGAGGTGGAAAAGAAGCCCACCCACATGCAGCTCCCAGGAAGATGACATTTTTGTAGTGCCTGTGAACTCATGGTCATGCTCAACTTCAACCATCCTCGGTTGAGTTATGAGAGTCACAGTAAAGGAATCAAGGTTATGAGTCAATAAAATCGTTGTACTCTGATGATAGAAGAGGAATGGCACCATTAAAAAAGCCTTAATTAAATGGCTGGATCACTAATTAGTGTTACAACCATTAAGTGAATGGTTGTTGGGCCACTAGACATCCATCTAGTGAGAAAGTAAGAGCTGTAAAGATGATGTTCTACCTGTGAGGTTAGTGCACTTGTGTGATGATGCAAATGGAGGACACCTTTTCAGATACTCCTACAGGTCTCACACCTTTGATACATTGGGTTAAAGACAAGCATTCAGTTTGAATACATAGGTTTTGTGCATCGCTGCTACTCTGTCAGGGATGGAGGAGCATGGGCAAGTTCAATAGGAAGCTTCCAGACTAATCCAGAGGGAAGGTGGTCTCAGAACAACAGATCTACATTTTCTGTGATTCTGGATCCCAAAAGAGGGATGTGCTATATTAAAGAAGGCTCTTGAGACATGTAGAGGTGACACATAGTCTGGGATTTGGTAGCATCTTGGTCAATGCCTGGCCCAGATGAGAAATAATATGAATGTGGCCTGGCTATTACAAAGTCCAAAATGGTAGCACATGCCTGTGATGTTAGCACTCAGGAGAACCCAAAGCTCACAGATAGCCTAGGCAGCATAGTGAGACCCCGACACACATACACTCACACACACACACACACACACACACACACACACACACACACACACGGTGTTGAAATGAAAAATGGATGTTGATGACTGAGAACAGTACCCTCTATAACAGCACACCCACTAGGGTCTCGTTGTTTACATGTACATGCATGTACATGTGTGAGCAGCTTCTAAAGCACACATACTGGGGTCTCATTGTCGTTTACATATACACATGTGTAAGGTGTTTCTGAATCACACACACACTAAGACTCTGTTGGTGCTGCCTGCTGGGTGATTGAAAAGACAGATTTATCTTTCTAGTTTTTTTGTCTCTATTTTCTAGTATTTTATAATTCATACATTTTTGCCATTCTCATTATAAATAGGGTAATTTTTATTTGTGTGTGTGTGTGTGTGTGTGTGTGTGTGTGTGTGTGTGTGCAGGTGCTTTTGGAAGTCAGCAGAAGGTGCTGGATCCCCTGGAGCTGGAGTCACAGGCACCTGAGCTGCCCAATGTGGTGCTGGGAACTGAGCTCAGGTCCTCTGGAGAAGCAGCAAGTGCTCACAACCACCGATCCAACTCTCCAGTCTCAAAAGTTTATCTCTTAAAATTGAATAAAACACTCAGAACAAACAAACGTTAACCCTCTCTGTCCCTCCCCTCCCACCATCCCCTCCCCTTCCATCACGGCCTCCCCTCTTCTCCTCCCCTCTACCTAAGAGGACATACCAATATGTGGAGAAAGCAGGTCAGATCCACCCACATCAACTTTCATCCAGCATTGTGTTCCCAGACACACAGTCCAGGCTGGTACATAGTTATATGACAAAGGAGGGGTGAACAGATGACCCTCCGGCTGATGCTGGGCTGTGTCAGGACAGAGGAGAAGGGACAAAATGAAAGAACACGGCACTCCCCAGGAAGAGAAGCTGCGAAGAAAGAACCATTGTCCTGCTGTGCTGACTGTGGCTTCCTACGTGCAGAGGGCAGTGTTTTCACCAGCAAGCTGTATCTTTCTCAGGGGAACACCCTCCAGGCTGATGGGGGATCAGAGTTAGTTCTTCATCCCCCTAAACATTCAGAGTAGGTGTGAAGGCCAAGAGCTACTTTTCATTTTCATCCCCATTTCCCTCAACAGCTGACTCATGGCACTGCTGGTGTTCTGCTCCGCAGTAATGGACCTTCAGTGGGATACTGTTTTGAACTAGTTCAGACATGAGGCAAGGGCAGGAACTTTAACCTCAGAGTCAGGTCAGCTGCAGTCTCATGTCTTCCAAAGAAGCTTTCTAGACTCACGCGCAGTCACTTTTGAACGAGAAATTGTGTGGGGCATGTGTGTGCGTGCATGTGTGTGTATGTGTGTGCACACATGCCTGTGTGTGCATGCATGTGTGTGTGTATGTGTGAGTGCATGCCCACATGTGTGTGCATGTATGTTTGTATATGCCAAAGTGTGTATATGGGTGCACACATGTTGTGTGTATGTATGTGCACATGTGTGTGGATGTATAGTTTCCTATGAGCAATCCACTCACATAGAATAGTGAGTCTTAAATCTCATTGTTCTTGTTTGAATGTGGAGCACCCCCACAGGCTCACGTGTTTGAGCCCTTGGTTGGTGGCGACATTTTGGGGGATAGCAGAATCTTTAAGAGATGGGGTTTAACTGGAGGAAGTAGGGCACTGGAGACCGGCCTCTAAGGGTTATAGTCCATAAAGCTTTCTGGCCAAGCCCTCTTCTTCCTGTTTGCCACTTTTTTCCCAACAGACTTTGATTCTCACCCTGCTGTCTCTCTCCCATGGTGAACTCGGCCCCCTGAAGCCATGAGCAGTAGTAAAGCAGCCATCTAAGCCGCTTCTGTCAGTGAGGAGATGATTAACGAGCACCAGTGGTACAGTCTGCAGAAAGCACCTGTGACGACTCCTCAGACTGTTACTGGCACTCTGATAAACCACATGTTTGGGGGTTTGCCATATGACCTTGACTGGAGTACTGCCTCACCCCCAAAAGGGAAGACCATGAACACACTACAGACATCTTCAGGGTCAATATACTGTGCCTTTTCAACCAATAAACCTGCTTCAGGAAGCTGGGGTGTTCAGGAAGAGCTTCATCATGAGTTCCTTCCCACAGCATCCTTTAATTTTTCCACATTATTATAGAGTGAATATGGGGGGTAGATACACCCTGATTTTGATGGTCCTTGGTCTCCCAGCCATGGGAAGGGTCAATTTCTGCAGCTGCTAGGAATCCAGGATGCACTGTTCTTAGGATAACATTAAAAAATGAGTTAGAAACTCTTGGCTTGTACGGCTCTAGCTCACTATCCAAAGAGAGGTAGAGACATCAGCCCCCTTGTCCTGACTGAAAGTTCTCATGTTCTGTCTTAGCTCGGTCATCCTTTAAAAGGCATAAGGTAACTTCATTAAGTGTCAGTAAACAATGGCTTATGTCTAAATTTGGGGAATCGTATTGAAAACACAGGCTTTGTCCCTCTTGAGATGGGGGAAGGTGGCGAATTATGAATGAAAATTAAGAAACATTCATATCTAAGCCATCTGGGAACAAAGATTGGTAGAAACTGTCCCAGGCCTGCACTGCGTGTTACTCTGAACACATCTGTCAATGGGAAAAGGATCCCAGATTGGCAAGCTGCAGAGGTCCACTGGCTAAGGACCACTTAGACTTATTACCAGCTAAGACCCAATCAACTGATTGATCAATGTCATCGACTTAATCCCATTCAGTATTTAATTATTTACAAACCTTCGATCAATGCCTGTTTAGATCTGAAACTCCTTGAGAGTGAATTTTGCCTGCCCCTCCCACTGGCTACTGCGCATTCTCGGCACAGGTCAGAGGACTCTGTTCATAGCTGCTACACAAAGAAACAAATGAGCCAAGAAAGTTCTCCAAAACATGCCAGAGACATAATAAGGGGGCAGTAGATATGAGAGAGAGCAGAAGGAGGGAGGGAGGGGGAGAAGGATGGAAGGAGGGAGGGAAGGAAGAAGAGAGGGAACGGGGGGGGGGAAGGGAAGGAGGAAGAATGGAAGGAAGAAGGGAAGAAGGGAAGAAGCGAGGAGGAACAGGCCAGTTTGTGCACCTGTCACACAGCACACAAAAACTCCCAACACTGTCCGAGAACCCAGAGCTGTGGGCTGCATCTACCGCACAGCTGGTTGACAGTGACCATGACTTAGCCATTTCTGGATCCTTTCTTCTACTTTAAGCATCTACTTACAAAGCATGTAAGTCTTTCACTAAGGGGTGCTTATCAACTCCACTTTGTTCAATTCGATTTTCCTGGTCATCAGCACTGTGTGCTTGAGCACAGCTCTCAGTGTTACCACAAGAGCACACATGTCCCCTCCTGTCCCCTCCTCATGGCTGCTGCTGGCCTGTCCCCTTTCCATCCACCCTATTCATCTGCAAGAACAATAGTCTTTGTTTGGCCTTCATTCTCAGTTTTGTGTGCAGAGTTGATAAGTACACAAACATCAGACTCAATGCTGCTTTTAGAAGTGGGGTACCCTAGTGACTGAAACAACCCGATTCTCCCAAGGGACATTTCTTGTCTTTGGAAGGGGATGTTAACATCATCATCATCATCATCATCATCATCATCATCATAAACCAGCAATAGTACAAAGGCTTTCTGCTAACCTTTGTACTGTTTACTGCTCATATCCTGATAGCCTTTGCCTGGCTAGCCTCAACCAAAGAATCTCCCTCTCCCACTCCCTTCTTCATCTCCTCCATAGCTTCAATCACTCTTTGAAATGGTATTGTTTGTATTATTGCTGTTTTTTTTTTTTTT
>CABHPP010129179.1:16900-45894 GCA_902168425.1 Peromyscus attwateri | reverse complement strand
CAGGAGCAGACCCCCCACCAGAGCTGTTTCTGGTACAAGTGTGAACCTCTCAGTAGAAACTCTTCAAGTTTCTACTCTAGACATATCAGCCGCCCTGAGAGATTTTGTGGCCCTGCTGGGAAGCTGCCTAGCTAGCCAGGCAGTTGGCTACCTACTAAGTCAACCCACATTGCATATCCAGTCTGTGCCAGGCACTATTTTAGGCCCTGGAGATTAATCAAAGAGCTCAGTAATAAGGTAGATAAGGTCTTAGCCCTCATAGAGCTTGTACTTTAGAAGGCAGAGAATGAACTTGAATTGGCTAGTGGTAAGTGCTAGGTTATAAACTAAAGCTGATGTAACAATGGCTCTGTGGCTACTTTAGGTTTGGGGACTAGCCTATATGGGGATGTGATCTCTCAACTGAAAACTACATGATAAGGAGCCAGCCTGGGGAAACTAGGGAGAAGAGCATTCCAGAGGGAGGCACCCCGAGGGCAGAGGTACATAGGCAGGGACATGTCTGTGTGCATGAAGTCTAGTCAGAAGGCAAGTGGCATTTGACCAGGCCAGAGAACCACAGATGGGCCAGAGTCCATCAGCTGTGGGATCAGAAGGAGAGGTTTGGGTTCAATTCCAAATATCCTTTGAAGTCTGTGGTGGAGTTAAGCAGAGAAATGGGGTGGCTTATATTTGAGTGTGTGTGTGTGTGTGTGTGTGTGTGTGTGTGTATGTGTGTGTGTGTGTATTCGTGCCTTCATGCACACAGTTTTCCACACGTGTGTATGTGGTGGTCAGAGGACAATTTGAGGTCATTCTCAGGAGCTGTCCACCTTGTTTGTTATGACCAGGACTCTCACCAGCCTAAAGCTCACCAGGTATGCTAGGGTGGCCCGTGAGCCTAGGGTGTCTGCCTGCCAGGCATGGGATGACAAGCACACGCCACTACACCCAGCTTATCTTTTCTTACAGGGGTTCTGGGGATGGAACTCAGGTCCTCATGCTCACACAACAAGTACTTTTTTACCCTCTGACCCGCTTGCTCAGCACCCCAGGCTTATGTTTTTAAAAGGTACCATGGATTCCTAGGTGGATGGCTTTGAGGAAGCAGAAACTGCATAGGAGGCTGGTACCACAGAGCAGGCACTCATCTGGGTGGGAGGGGGGAGGGCTCCAAAGTTGAGTGTCCACCTTCCTGCCATTCGAGCTGGTTCTGGGGGTGAGTTCTGAGGCAGCGTGGGAGTCTGGGAGTCCCACCTTCCAGCTGTGGATATTGTAATGCAGCCACACACTGCAGTCCTGCCTCTGTGGATCCAGCGACATTCTCCTGCATTTCCAATGCTAATGAGAGCCTGCCTTTTCACACCAACAGATGATTACCTTCCCCTGGGGAAATTGCTTCCTCTGAATCATCCTCTGAGCTGTTAAGTGCAATGCCTACAGGCATTTGCTGGATTTAAGTTTGCAGATGATTCTCACGTGGCATGTGGGAACCTGAGAAAGGCAAAGGCTGAATGCAAGAAGTAAGGTTTCACTTGCCCTTGGGTAGAACTGTGCAGGAAGATGGACCAGGGCTGTGCCCTGCTGCAGGCGGCCTCAGACTGGTCAGGCTGTGCACCCAGCGATCCTCCTCCAGGCCCAGGAGATGTCATTGTGTAGGACTGTATGCATCTGTTTCCTGCTCCACACTGAGGTGGCTCCTGAGAGCTTTGCTCAGGTCTACACCACTTCTCAGGAGCATCTGAGAGGCAAATGGATCAACTGAAGCTAAATAGTTCCTTGTTAAGTAGAGGGAGCCTTCTTACCCGTGGCTAGCGAACAGGCCAGCTACGAGCTGTCCCCAAAGCTGATCCTGGAAGAGGCCAGAGGGACTCATCCATAGGAATCAGAGGCCACCACTAGTGCTCCTTTCTGTGACCCGTCACACAGGGTACGTGAACTCCTGGTATCCCATCTCCTTTCTCTAGGTATTCATTCAGCCTGCGGGAAACAGACTGGTGGCCCAGCAGGGCTATTCCAACAATTAAAGGCAGAGAATATATATAGCCACAAAGACATAAGCTGGACATGGTAGCTCACACATGTAATCCCAGCACTTGGGAAGGCAGCCATGTGGCTGTCATTTGGAGATTGCCTGGGCACATAGCAACCACCAGACCGGCCAAGGCTACAGAGCAGGACTCTGAAAAGTAAGACACAAGTATCTATCAAGGATCTCCTCAAACAGTACAGTAGGAGCAAAATAGATTTAGAAAATGAGACCACTTTAACTTACAGGCAAGTTGTTCTAGTTGAATTAAAGCAATACAAATTAAGCCCAGTTACCACAATGATAACAGCACAGTATTACTTGGTTTTCAGTTTCCCAGGGAAATGCAACTACAGTACTTAGTTACTATACTACTTTGTTGCATATTTGCTTATTCATTAATTTATGCACTGTATATTTACTGAGGGCTTAGTAAGTACTAGGCATTGTAGGAGCTAGGGGTACAGCATTGAACAAAATAAATCTCTGTCCTTGGTGAATTGAGAGTCCAGTGGAGAGAGGCAGAAACCAAACAAACATACAGGCAAGTGGTGGTAAGTGTTGGAGATGGGCAATGAATTTGCAATGGTTATTTTCATTAGGATAAGCTAATCATTGGAGTCATGAGTCCAGGCCCACTGGGCACTGGCTCCTCAAACTAAACCTGGCAGCACTGCCCTGGCAAGCTCCTTTACTCACCCAGCAAGAACTTAGCATTGTGTGGACACACCAGGCTAACCATAGCACCAAGTGAACCAGGAAGTCCTGGAACTGGTGCCACCTAGTGGCTGAAAAAGAGTTGACCTGTGTTTCAGTTGCTGATGCTATTTGCCTGAGAACGTAAATGCCTAAAATTCAAAATAAAATGCTACCAAATGGGGCTCTGAAGGTCAGGGCTGATCTTTGATAAATGACTGACCACATGCTGAATTGATATAGACCACAGAGAGTATTGGTTTAGAACCACTCTGCCTGGCCTAATAATTAGTCATTGGTTTAGGTGATTTCAAGCTATCAACAATACTGTCAACCCCCCCCCCCCACACACACACACACCATCGATACTCATTCTTTTTTATGGTGTTGGCATTAGGGTAGGCTGAATATATATTACTGAGTTGGTGAGGAAAAGGACTTGAAAGAGGCGGCTACAGAGATGGCTCCGTGGTTAAGAACACTTGCTCTTGCATAGGGCCAGAATTCAATTCTCAACACCCATGTCTGGCTGCTCACTCCAGGGGTTCTGATACCCTCTTCCGGTTTCCAACAGTACTCACACACAGGTGCATGTACCCACACAGACACATCTATGCATAATTCAAATCATTTTTAAAAATTGAGGAGTGTCTTAATTTGGGTTTTATTGCTGTGAAAAGACACCATGACCACAGCAACTCTTACAAAGAAAACATTTAATTGAAGTGGTGGCTTACAGTTTTAGAGGTTCAGTCCATTATCATCATGACGGGGAGCATGGCAGCATGCAGGCAGATGTGGTGCTGGCTACATCTTGACTGTGAGGCAACAGGAAGTCGACTGACTGTCACACTGAGTGAAGCTTGAGAAAAGAGACCTCAAAGCCTGCCTGAATAATGACACACTTCCTCCAACAAGGCCACATTTCCTTCAACAAGGCCACACCTCCTAATGGTGCCACTCCCTTTGGGGGGGCATTTTCTTTCAAACAACCACAAAGAGTAATTTGTAAACTTGCCTAATGTGAAGCATCTGTGACTCTAGATGCTACAATATCCCCAACTTGGATTGTTCTCTTATCTCAAAATATTTTCCAAGACTGAAGGGTAATTCTGAGGTACAGTCTGGTGTTTTCTGTCTCTTCCCTGTGTTATGGTTCAAATTTGAAACATCTTCCCAGGTTCGGGTGTTGAGTGTTGTTCTCCAACTGGTGGCACTATTTTAGGAGGTACAGTCTTGGAGGAAGTGGGTCCTCCAAGGAATGTGCCCTTGAGGGTCTCTCCAGTCCTTTCCTTGTGTTGATTCCTGTCTGTCCCTGGGTGAACAGCCTCCTTGCTGCACACACGCCCTTCACCATGATGTTCTGTCTCACAATGGGTCCAGAGACACAGAGCCAAGTAACTATGGATGTGGTCCCTGCACACCAGGAACAGAGCAGTTCCTCCCTCCTTTGAGTTGTTGTGATGGCTGTTCTTGGCTGCCAACTTGAGCACATCTGGAATAAACTAAAACCCAGTGTTGTAGAAATTTAGCAGAGACATTAGAATGAGTAGTTGTTTTCTAGAAGTACTTTGACCTGGAGAATCATTGTGGTAAACAGTAAAGAATCTTTGTGGAAAATAGTGAATTCCGCCCCCCGCCCCGATTTGTAGAATTGTTTTTCTGAAGGGGTGTTGCAGCCCCTGTTACACTTTAGGCTCTTGGATTATTGTGTATTGTAAACGACATACAATAAAGGACTAAAGTCATGAGGGCATGTGATGCTTTCCTTTAGAGAGACATATAGATTAGATAGGCCCTTGCTGTGAGGAAATACTTTACCCAACAAACAACTTTGTATAACAATCAATAAATACACCTTTATATGGCTGTTTGGAGTTCAGTTCAGTTCATCAGAGGCTGGACCTTCCTACTGCCACACAGGCCCTAAAATTTCATCTTGGAGTGACCTCTTTCTTCAACCAAACCACGTAACACAGAACACCCCAACACCCAAGCAGCTGGACACATCTTCCAGGGACTTTTTCTTAATTAAATCATTTGAAGTGGGAAGATCCACTTTTAATCTGAATTTTTTGAGGTGGGAAGATCCTCCTTTAATCCAGATCTTTTGAGGTGGGAAGATCTACCTTTAATCTGGGCCACACCTTCTGCTGGCAGCCTGTATAAAGGACAGGGCAGAAGGAAGCTTGCTCTTTGCCTGCTTGCCCTTGTTCTTGCTGGCAAGTCCATTCCTTCTCTGGCATTAGAGCCTACTTCTTCAGGATTCCAACGTGTACTCAAGGCCAGCAGAGACACCTGAACAACTACTGGATCCTTGAACCCTCTATTGGTAGACAACCATTGTTGAACCACAGCCTGTGAGCCATTCTAATAAATCCCTGTCTATCTGTCTGCGTCTCTCTACACACACACTCACACACACTCATTCTATGAGTTCTATTCCTCTAGAACTCTGACTAACACAGATGCCTTCCTTGGGAAGTTGGTCCCAGCAATTACAAATCTGACTAACACTCCCTACAAAATTCCTGAGCAGAAACACAAACCTGCCTCAAAGCTGAGCTTTGATGCTGACTTTGCCCTGTAACCTGATTGGAGGTGGAAAAATTGAATCGTTCCTGAGCAGAAACTGGGACTGATGCCACAGGAAGGGCAGTCACGTGTGACAAAGCACACACAGCAGAAGAGCACAGTGCTACCAAGAAGAGCTTTGGTGACCCTGGCCACGCCTGCTGTCTCCATGGCCTCATCTATGCTGACCAATTATCACTGGCACAGGTGCTGATGCAGCTGTGTGTGATGCCCGAACAGGGTACAAAACTGAGGACAATGTAGCGAGATGCTGATGGTGGCGGAGAGCCAACCAGAGTGGTGGTTCCAGGTGACTTAGCTTGAGGAAGGCAGCTTTGAGCAGCTGCATCACACATGTGGGTATGAGAGTAAGAAGCCAATAAACCTTCAGTCAGGACTTCCTATGAGGAACTAGGGTGACTCAAGGAGCACCAGTCACCCGGCAGCAGCCCTCCCGGTGCTCTAAGCGTGCTTTTCCGAGAATCTGTCCTGTCTGCTGGTCACACAGAAACCTTTCTCCAAGGCTTAACTTTCAGCATGCTCATCCTCAACTCCCCTTCTGTCCGCTGATGTTCCTGGATTGCTAGTCCAGTTATACTCATCAGCTGTGTGGCCTTATGCAAGTTGTAAACAACTTAGGTCAGCAAGATGGGGACCTGAGTGTGGATCTCCAGCCCCATCTAAAAAGCTAGGCATGGGAGCTGGGAGACTTAGCCTATAATCCCACAGCTGGGAGGGAGAGACAGGAGGATTCCAGGGGCTTGATGGCCAGCCAGTCTAGCCAATCAGTGAGCTCCAGGTTCAGTGAGACAACAAGAGAGGGAGACAGCCAGTATCAATTTCTGGCCTCCACACATGTCCACTCGGGGGGGGGGGGAGACAATACACACACACACACACACACACACACACACACACACATACACACTCACAGACACATACACACATGGGGGGGGGCAAGAGACAGAGACACATACACACACACAGAGACTACATACAAAAGGTAGGAACAACTCAAATGTTCATCAGTCATGAAGAACAAAACAAAACAAGACATGTCTACACAATGGATTGTAATTTGGTCACAGAAAAAAGCACTGGTGTGTTACAAAATAGATGAACTATGGAAACATTATACTAATTAAGAGAGGCTAGTCACAAGAGACCAATCATTGTGTGGTTCCAGGTATATGAAATGTCCAGAATAGGTAAATCTATGAAGACAGAAGTAGATTACAGGTTTTCTAGGGCATGTAATTTGGGAGAAAATGTGGAATGATCAATAATGGGTATCTTTGGGAGTGATGGTGATGCAGCTCTGTTAATATATTGGACACACCTCTATGTGCATCTGTGAGGATGTTTCCAGACAGGTTTAACCAAGGAGTTAAACATTCACCTACCCTGAATGTGGGTGGCACCATCCCATAGATTGGAGTCCTGAATAAAAAGGAAAACAAGAGAAAGTGAGCTGAGCACCAGCATTCACTTCTCTGCTTCCTGGGCTTCCAGGATGTGAGGAGCCCTACTGTGTTCTCCTGACCTGCAAACTCTGCCATGTTCCCCCTGCCGAGGTAGACTCTACCCTCATAAACTATGAGCCAGAATAAACCTTCCTTCCTTAAATGGCTTTCACCGGGAATTTAGTCACAGCACAGAAAAGAGCAATGGACACACGGGATTGTATTTTTGTTGTTGTTTTTGTTGTCTTTTCGAGACCGGGTTTCTCTGTGTAGTTCTGGTACCTGTCCTGGATCTCACTCTAGACCAGGCTGGCCTCGAACTCATAGAGATCTGCCGGGCTCTGCCTCTCGAGTGCTGGGATTAAAGGCGTGTGCCACCACCGCCCTGTGGGGATTGTATTCTTTAGGACAGAGAAAGCTGTGCAAACATCCTGGATTAAATAAGCTGAGGAGACATGACCCTGGGTACCTCCTGTACTAAAGGAAAATGTTATAAAGAACTTACTACATCTACTGACAAAAATGGAACATGAATAATTTAGATAAAAATATTATATCAATGTAAATTTATGAAGTTTATGTCTGTAGTGTGGTTACATGAGAGAAAGCTCCCTCCTCCATCTTTTCTAGTTTTAGAAATGTAGCCTCACTACTCTTGAACTTTCTGTGTAGCCCAGGTTGACCCCTAACACATCCTCTCTCTCTCTCTCTCTCTCTCTCTCTCTCTCTCTCTCTCTCTCTCCAGGGCCTCACTCACTATATAGCTCTACCTGTCCTGGAACTCACTCTGTAGACCAGGCTGGCCTTGAACTCACAGAAATCTACCTGCCTCTGCTTCTTGAGTGCTGGCATTAAAGACATGTGCCACCATGCCAGGGCTGGCCTCTAATTCTCAATCCTCCTGTTTTAGCCTCCCAAGTAGGAGGTAGATTATAGGTGGACACCACCATACTTGTATTTTTGGTAAACATGCAATGTTGAGTTAGTGGTAAAAGGTCATACTTTATGTAATTTGTCCTTCAACGTTTCAAGAAAAAAGGTGCATGTGTAATAAAATTTTAGTAACAGGTAACCTGGGGGAAGGACATTCAGGTATTCTTTGTAGCATTTTATGATTGTGACTTGAAAATTTGGAATTGTTCATAAAAAAATTTTTTTTGAGTAGCCAGGAACAGGTCTAGAAATGCAGTAGAGCACTTACTTGCCTAGCATGCTCAAAGCCCTGGGATCAGACCCTAAAATAAGGTGGGGGGAATGGGGGGGGGGAGATGAGCTAGGAATGACTTTTCTCTCTGGGCAATGCAGAACTGAGCATGAAAGTAGGTCAGAGTGAATTCTCTCTCTCTCTCTCTGTACATATCGACATTTCTGGGAGTATATTTGTGATGCACAGAGTTCCGCATCTTTCCGCTGTTTGCCCCCAGGCCCTGTGGCCCGTCACCATCTTTCCCTGACAGCATGCTTGAAAGAGGGAGGTGGAACCTGAGGTGGGTATGATTACAGGGTGAGCTGCACACTCGGGCTGTCCACCAGTGAGCAGGCAGGTCATGCCTAGGATTCCCTGGAGTCTGAGACGTCTGTGGTTCTCATAGCTCTTCCACCCTGTGCTATTTCCCCTGCCTCAGGAGGGTCACTCATTTTATGTCTGGATTCTGTGTGTTGAAGACGGGGAGGAAAAGGAATGGGGCTTATATTTATTGAGGGTCCACTCTGGGCCAGGCCTCTGTGCTCTACCAAACTACACAGACTCACAAGATGGGTCGACTGAAGCTCAAACACTTCTGCAGCACATCCCGTGTTCCACAGCAGGCAGAGGGCAGAACTGAACTCAAAGCCAAGCCTAGATGCCTCCCTTCCTGACCTTCAAAATGGACCACTGCTTTGATGCGGAGGTATCTATCTGTCTATCTGTCTGTCTCTCTGTCCCCCTCTTGCTGTCTATCTGATGTGAGGTCAAAATCTGCCCCCATCTCAGGAAATGAAACCAAATCATTTCTGACAGGAACAGATACAAAAAGGCTCAGCAGACTTTGGAAAGCAACTGCAAGGCTGCCATCAGCTCTGTATTTTGAGTCTGCGGTGATGCTCAGAATGTCTCAAAGGGGGGGAAAAAAACCCTGTTTCTGCTTTAATCTGCCAAAGTAGACAAGGTCTCCAAGGCTAGAGCCAAGACATCCTGGCACATACCTGGTAGCTACAGAGGACAAATGTTTGAGGACTCTGTCTGCCACAAGAGTGGTAAGGACACCCCGGAGGGAGCTTGCTCTGTTCCTAGCTCTAAGGATAGGTCTGGGGATCTAAGAGCGCTCCAGGGAGTGAGAAAGCGGCTTCCCAGCCTCAGCTCTCATCTGGTATTCCATTCTCAAAGGCTTCTTTGTCAGCTGAAGAGTCAAAGAGGATTTCTGGAAGAAGAGACTGTAAGTCAGGAACTGCTGACAACTAAGACAGGAGCCACCTGCATGGCCAGAGAGCAGCTCAGGAGAAAGCAGGGCTGAAATGGATAATACCAGGCAGCCCGTAGATCCAGCCATGCCTGAGGCCCTGGCATCTCTATAAAAGGAAGTCTGAGTTTTTGTTTTAAGAAAGTTACAATTTTTTTCACTATAAGAATAACATAAAAGGGGGGCTGGAGAGATGACTCAGTGGTTAAGAGCACTGGCTGCTCTTCTAGAGGACCTGGGTTCAATTCCTGGCACCCACATGACAGCTCAATCATCTGTAAGTCCAGTTCCAGAAGACCTGACCCCATTTTCTGGCCTCCTCAGGTATTTCATGCACATGTTACATAGACATACATGCAGGCACAACATCCATACACACAAAATAAAAATAATTTTTTAAAGAGAAAGAACATTAAAAACATCTTACAAAACAGTAGTGGCCTGTTTGCTATGAGTTTTAGGTACAGATCCTCTGCAACAGCCAAGGTGGGGTGCAGAGAACTTTAGATGGGAGCTACCTAACATGTTGCCTTAGTTGAGGGTACTATTGCTATGATGAAACACCATGATCAAAAGCAAGTTGAGGAGGAAGGGTTTACTTAGCTTACACTTCCACATCATAGCCCATCTCTGAAGGAAGTCAGGACAGGACAGACACTCAAGCAGGGCAGGAACCTGGAGACAGGAGCCGATGCAGAGGCCATGGAGGGGTGCTGCTTACTGCCTTATTCCCCATGGCTTGCTCAGCCTACTTTCTTATAGAACCCAGGACTACCAACAGCCCAGGGATGAAACCACCCACAATGGGCTGCACCCTCTCCCATCAATCATTAACTAAGAAAATGCCTTACAGCCGAAATATGGAGGCATTTTCTCAATTGAAGTTCCCTCCTTTCCAGTGACTCCAGCTTGTGTCAAGTTGACATAAACTGGCCTGTACACATGGGCAATCCAGAATCCGGAGACACTGGGAGAAGAAGAGAGCTGGCCAGTCTCTGCCTCAGGAGGTCTCAAACCCAAAGATCAAGGAAGATTTTTCAGGTCTGATTTGTGTGCCTGGAGTTTTATAAGGAGCATTAGTCAGACCCATTCATATCATAGCAGCCTATGGGTTTTCTTGAGGTTCTCCCAATTAATGATAATAGCTCCCTTCTTCTGGGCTCTTGGTACAAGCCAATATGTTATTTGGATAATTTCATGTGATCCTCACAGCAGCCCTGATAGGTAGAGATGGTCCTAGCACCATTTTCTAGGAACTCTTCCATATAGTCCAGAGAATGATCTAGTTTTCAATGAGTGAGTTTATTAAGTTTAGAGCGAGTCAAATAAAAGGACACATAGCAGACAGACAGAGACAGACAGACAGACAGACAGACAGAAAAACATCACCAAATTGTGTACTCAGAACATCCAGCAGAAATGGACTTCGGGAAGCCAGTTGAGGTAGTCGGCTGGAGATCCTGATAGAGTCCAGGATAAGTCCATTTGGATGAGGTTTCCAGGAAAAGTAACAAAAAGCACCAACTTGAGGCTCACAACATCTAGCAGAAATTGACTGAGAATGTTGAGGCAGTCAGCTGGAGTTCCCAGCTGAGTTTTGCCAGTGAACAAGCCTTCTGTGGATGAACTGGCTTCTCTTTCTCACTGTTGGCTCTTATATATCACGGGATAAACAATAGGAGCATCTTCAGGAAATCATTTACCTTCCAGCTGGTTTCAAGGACATGGTGTTTTTATTCTTGAGCTGTTCTCCCTCATCCTTTGTCACGGAGTTGGGGGTGGGCAGATCATCTCCAGATAAAAGTCCTTAGAGGACACTTTGAGACAAATATACTTGTTCTGAAGGAGTGGTATGTGTGTGTGTGTGTGTGGGGGCACCCTGATTCCTGAGCCAGCTTCTTAATGAGCTCAAGCACATGACAATTTACCAATGCATTGAAGAAACCAAATTCTCACAGTCAGGAAGTCGCGTAGCTCATTAGTGACAGAGCAATGCTTTAAACTCAGTGTATTATACTCCCAAACCTGTGCTTTTAACTACTATGTGTTATCCAAGGTCTAGAGCTGCAGAAGGCTTTGGCTAGATGAAGAATTAATATCAATCTTTCCTATTGGTGCAGTCCTCAGAGTATAATGCAAAATTGAATATGCAATATCACTAAACCATTTTTGTACACATGGAAACAGACTCAGAAGTAGAAAAATGACTTGCTCAGTCATTTGGGAACCGAATATAGCACCCAGAGGCGAGCCTTCTCAACCTGAGGGTCCAGGCTGTGGTCTGCAGAAACTCAGTGTGTGTGCTGACATAGAGGAAGCAAACCTCATCACATCAACCATGCATGAGAACAGTGATGGACTCAGTCTGGCAAGGAGGGTTTTTAAGAGGTAAGGGACCAATGGGTACCACAGATCCAATTGCATAGTGCAAACCCCGCTACAGCAATGAGCTCTGAATTCACACAAAGGCTCCCAGCTCCAGCCAGGGCCCACTGATTTTTCAGCAACACTTGATATGGCCAAATTCCAGTTTAACCAGACAGAATCTGCTTCCTGGTGTTCCCGGGGGAGTCTAGCTATGACAAGAGCTCTTTCTTCGGTCAGAACATCCTCAGCAATAAAAGGCTGCAAGACTGAGCTGAACTGCCTCAAGAATTGCAACTCCTTCCCCAGAGCATCTACCTGCCTGGTTTCTTTCCTGAGGAAAGACGTCCCAATCCAAACCACATGGACCCTCTGTGCTGGGCTGTGCTGACACCCTGCCAAGCTCCGAGGCACCTGTCCTAGAGAGACAAGGCAGGGTTGTCTGTCACAGTTCCCTAGCTGACCCACTGGAGGAGCAACCAGGCAGGGACCCAAACAACAGGACAAAGGAACCAGGGCAACCACTAAGGAAGTGTGCCAGAGGAGTGGAAGATGAGCAGCCTCACCTGCTCTCTGCATGAGAAAAAGCCCCCTGCCCTGGGGCTTCCTCAAAGCTAGGTGAGCAGCTTTCTGGATTTGCTTTCCTGCAAACAGTCTGTGTGCTCCCAAAACTAGGGCAGGTGTTGAAGGGAGGGCAGAGGTAATAAGCAGCCCCAAGAGGTCAAGGCCAGCCATTCCAGGTCTGGGAAGGCCTGCACAGGTTCTAAGGATAGACCCCGTGGCTCTGTTTCTTGTTTTCCTTAGACATAACCTTAACGTTTTGCCATGCCTATACTAGTGTTTATTGGTAGCCTTCCAGGTATTGGGGATTTGATGCTAAGCAATTAGGAGAAAGCACCAAAGTCAGAGACATCCTCTGAAAGAAGCAAAAATCGGTCTAGAAGAAGCACAGACCACTGAAGAGGGTGAGTGGGGACATCCCACTCAGAGGGCCCTCCAAAGGCAAGCCACTTGGCAGCGGGGAGGGAGACTTCTCCACAGCACTAGAAGAAAACTCATGAGGCTGAAGCGCAGAATGCCACCACAGAAGAGGGTCTTTCCGTCAAGAGCAGAGCCTTTGGGGTGCTGATGGTACTTGGGGAATACTTTAGCAGCACCATGAGCAATGGAAAGGAAGGGGTGAGGGACATTCCGGAGACAGATTGGGTGGATTGGGTATTTGCCCTATATAAAGAGAATGGTGATGCTATCTCATAGCTGCTGTCCTTCACTAAGACGCTGCCTTGTAAGTGTTCATTCTAGTATCTAGCTCACAACCATAAGAGCTCAGTAAGTGTCATTATTGTGACTTACAGTGCTCTCAGGGTGCAGATCTTTCTGATTCATGCCTGCTCCTGTGAGGTGGAGAGAGGTGTGGTGATTCCCAAACATAAAAACGTGATTTGTATTAAGTCCTATGTCAAGACTCCAACCCAGAAGGAATAGAACACTGCTTTGAGAATGGCTAGAAAGTATGAATGAGTCTCAAAGAAAAACAGCTTTCAATTTTCCCATAAGGATACATTCCACTTCCGTCCCCAAACATAAAATCGAGCGTCTGCAGAGAAAAGCAGGTGCTTTCTTGGTGTTCTTAAGGGCAGGTGTACACCCGGCCAGGTGGAGTTTTCAGACCAGACCTGCCTCCCCACCTCGGGTGCTGGTGCCCGGGGGAGGAGGGTCCTCGAAAGGCCCCATCCAGCCCTCCCTCCTGCCCCCCCCTCCTCAGTCACGTGGCCCTGTGGGTGGGGACCGACCTGAAGTTGGAGGAATCCGGAGCTCTCCCAACTTCGAGCACTGAGGCACCACTCTGAGAAGCCGAGCATGGCTCAGCTGTCAGTGATTCCCGGATCGGCCGCGGCGTGGACAGGTGAGCCGGGAGTCGGAGGGCGGCGGCTGGGGTGGAAGAGGCTGCTGGAGCATAGGGCCGTCCAGCCCATCCCATGCAGGGCATGCAGGGCAACCCACTCGGGAGAGGGGACAATTGTGCGAAGCGGCCCCGCGGGACACTCAGCGCCCCAGGGTCAGTCGGTCCACCGTGGGCTGCTTGCTCCTGGCTGGCTTTTTCCTCAGGGTGGATGATGGAGCGGAGGTAGGTCTGATTGACGCTAGACACCCCACCCCCTGCCCCCCCCCCGAACGGGGCGCCCGAGGGCGGGGCGCTGTGCCAGCCACGCCCTTCCCGCGCGCACTGGCTGCTCCCCGTGACGTCACGCTCGGCTATAAAAGGCGCGGGAGCAAGGCTCCCGCGGCGCTGTCAAGGAGCTCGAGGCTGAGGGTGCTCGGGGCCTGGGAGACCCGGCCGCCGGGCCGCGGGCGCCTCAGCAATGTTTTACTCAGGACTCCTCACCGAGGGCGGCCGCAAGGAGACCGACATGCGGGAAGCGGCGTCCCTGCGGCAGCAGCGCCGGATGAAGCAGGCGGTGCAATTCATCCACAAGGACTCCGCCGACCTGCTACCCCTGGACGGCCTCAAAAAGCTGGGCTCGTCCAAGGACACGGTGAGCTCCCCATCCCCGGCCACACCTGCCTCCTGCCTCCGGCCTCCGGGCCGCCGCTGTTGCCCAGGCCCTCGGGGCCGCTTTCACTGAGTCACCGGCCAGGCCTGTCACTGCCCGCTCCCTGGCGGGTGCTCGACAGAGATCCCCCCTGTCTCACATCCCTGGGGACCTTGTAGCTGCCTTGTTCTCCCTCGGCGTAGCCTTCTCCCGGGAGCCCGGCTTTCTCCTCCCCAGTAAAAGGAAGGAAGAGACCCTGCCCCGCTCTATTGCTCTCAGATCTCCTTTCCTCCTGCTTATTCGGAATCTCAAATTTGGCTCCTGGGGCTGGAACCTCAGCGAAGTCTCAGCTCCCACTGCCTCCTCGCAGGCTGCGTGGCCAGTCCTGTGTCCCAGACAGAGGTGACTCGTAGTGGGTGATTGAGAAACAGTGGAAAGCGAGGTTTCGTGACAGTTGCTGAATCTAGATGACTTTGGTTGTTTCTACTGCGCCCCGCTCCCTGCCGCCCCAAATCTATTTAGTTTAGTTTTGGCCTTAATCTATCTTTGATTTTCTACCCTGAGTGGGGGTGGGGTGGGGTGGGGTGGGGTGGGGCGGGGCGGGCAGGGGAAAAGGAGGTCTAGCTTGAATATTCCCAGAACCTAAACATCTCATCCCTCTTATCTCTTCCTCTTCTTCAGTCCTCCCTCTAAAGAGTGAGTGGAGGGAGGAAGCCCTGACTGCTCCATCTCACAGATCAGCTAATGCATGTACATAGAGCTGGGGTTGGTGCAGTCTTTTTTTTATTTCTGGCAGGATTATTCTTGGTATTAAGTAGAAGTCCAGGACATGGGCCAGAATCCAAAACCATATTGTCCTCCATCTATTGAATAAGGGTGAATGGCTGAGGGATGTGACCTATATTTAATTCTCATCCCTTTCTCACAAATTTGTATCTAACTTTGTAGTTTCATCTGGGGTTTGCTTGTACTTTTTAAAAATGAGATATCAGGGTCTTGCTATATAACCCAGGCTGGCTTGGTCCTCAGCACACAGTACAAGTTGGCCTCTAATTCTGGATCCTCCTGCCTCAGTCTCATGATTGTTAAGATCATGTAGGCATGCACCACCACTCCCAGCTTTGATTGTTTTCTTGTGTCTATAACTTGCTTGTTATTTGTGGAGAAATTTATGGAACATTTAATTAAATGTCTTTTGCAACAGAAATAAATGCTCTAGATAATCTTTCTAGTATTTTTATATTTTGGGCTTCTGATACTTAATTTTGAGTGTGGTTGTTGGCCCTGGTTCACTGAAATTGCTATTGCTGGCCCCAGTATGGCAACGGAGGCTAGTGCTTCTGGTTTTTTTTTTTTTTTTTTATAGTTCTAATGATTCATCAATACCAAAGATTTTCCCTTCCTGCCATTAGATACTCTCATGAAAGGAAAGAGCTACTCCAGGTAACTTACTCTGTTTTTTAAAAGCTGTTTTTCGGCTTGAGCCTGGATATAGTTGATCTAGTCACGCTAACCCAGAGTGATGAGTAATTAAAATGTATTCCTATCAAAGAGGTAACTCTCTCTTGCCTTCTTTCACTTTAAAACATTCATGATTCATTTGGCAAACTCAGTCCAAATCTTCTCTCCTTCAGACCAAATAATCCTGTTCAACAAGGTGGGAGGTAGTATGAGAAGAATTAAAATGGGGGATTTAAGGCATAGATGTTTAGTTTCCATGGGTGGCTATGGAGTTCCCTGATGAGAATTACCACAACATCCTTCTTCCTAAGATTCCTGATGCTGCTATGAACTATGTGAGGATAAGTCTGTTCTGACTTCCTCTGTCACAGCTAAACCATAAGGAGTGGACAGCATAGAGCACAGCTGAAGGCTACAGAGAGGGCTTTCAGGGGAATGCCATGGGTATGGCACACGGCAGTGGACTGTGAAACCCTGAACCATGTTTCACACGTTCTGTACCCCATTTTCATAGAGTTAATTTTCTTCTCTCACTGTTCTCACACCTTTAATGTGCAAGTTATTGAAGGGAGGAACCAGAGCGCATCTCAGAAACCAAGGCTGACTGAGGAGGGCAGGCAGAGTGTTGCAAGTGCTGGGGTGAAGCAGCATCCTTGGAAGCAGCCTCAGTACCATCTCAGAAAGGATTTTAGAAACACATTCTTATCAACTCACTTTACAGACAAGATAGACCACGCAGACTCCATTTTCTTCCATGACGTGGAATTTGAAGGGCATTAAAATTGAACAGTAGTTTTGACTTGAAGTAGTTTATCAAACAACCCCAGTAGAAAGGGGGCAAAAAAGGGCTGTGAGAGGAGAATACAAATTCAGCTTTTATTGACTCTGGGGCTTGAACAAGGTTAAGTCTGTGGATTATTTTTCATCACACAAGTATCCCATGTTTTAATGATGCTTCTAGCTTTCCTGAATTATCTAGTACCTTGTACTGTGCTTTCTGTAATGTTTATGGTTTGATATTAACATTTTTGGTTTGGCAGATGGCACCTGTAAGGCAACCAAAGATGGTCATGTTCTCTTGGCCCCAGGATAGTGTGTTACCCAATTGCTTTGTGTGTGGAGTTGGCTGCTACAAAGTCTGCCGTGAAAATTAATCATATTTCTTATGTCTGGCTCACTTATTTTTATCATTTCATTGTATTGGGATTTTTGTATTAAATTAAGAACTAAAAGCAGATTTATGTGCCATATTATATTTGACTTGAAAAACTGATAGAGCTAGGCGTTAGTGGTGCATGCCTTTAATCCCAACACTTGGGAGGCAGAGGCAGGCAGATCTCTGTGAGTTCCAGGCCAGCCTGGTCTACAAAGCAAGTTCCAGGCCAGCCAGGGCTACACAGAGAAATCCCGTTTGGAAAAACCAAACCAAGCCAAACCAAACCAACCAAACAAACAAAAACAAAAAATCTGACAGAGCTAGACAAGAACATCCTTATTCTTGGCGTTTTGCCTATTGTAATTTTTCTTGTTTTGGCAATCAGGAAAGTTCTTCTTGTTGCACTACAGACTTTATTTTTTGAAAGCAGTTATGTCATGTGATGATATGCTGAATTTCTTATATGATGTTATTACTGACCTGCTTGGCTATATCTTTCCTTGCCTAGTAGCAGAGGGAGAAATTTTCTTTCTATGTTTGAGTCTGCATGTAACCAAAAACTTTATCCAAACTAGCTATAATTAAGGCCAGGGGAGAGATAGTAGAACATAGTGCAGGAAACGGACTATTAAATACCTGAGTAGAACAGTTCTCTGTCAATTAGAGCAGCTGAGCCTGGTGCCCTATAGATTAGCTACCTATGATGCCAAAGGTCTAGGACTAGAGAACTTCATAGCCTTAGAAAAGGAGTTAAATGCAGTATAATACCAGCCTCTGGAAGGGGATTGTGATGGGATGGGGGAGAGAAGGAGGGGAAGTTGGGAGTGGATATGGCCAAGAGACATTGTATACATGTATGCAATTGTCAATAAATAAATTGCTATTTTAAAGGAATTACTTTTATGGAGATAGTGAAGGAAACAAGGGAGTAAAATATGTCATGAAAGAATGTTCTGGGCAAAAGATACAGCAGGTGCAATAGTCTGGCCATCAGGATGCTTCATATAATTAGAGGATTGAGAGATGGCCAGTATGGCTAGAGCAAAATGAGCAAGGAGTGTGGTGATAGGGAATAGTAACAACAAACAATGGAAGCTAGAACTGTTTTTTCCATGTTGTTAGGTAAGGATCCTACCACTAAACTACATCTCCAGCCACTGGCATGCATTAAAACAAACAAACAAAACCTCACTGTGGTCACTATGCAGAGAATGAACGGAAGCATAAAAATCAGAAGACAAGTTAGGAGGCTGTTGCATTATAGATAGAAAAGATGGTAGCTTGGTTAGATTGGAGGTAGTAGAGATGAGAAAATGATGTGGTTTAGAGGCAGGAGCAACAGCACTTGGAAAGGGAGAATAAGAAAAGAATCAAGAAAGTGTATGACGCCAGAGAGATGGCTCAGTGCTTAAGAGCATTTGCGGCTGACTGGGGTTCAATTCCCAGCACCCACATAGTGGCTCATAACCTTCTGTAACTCCATTTCCAGGGGATCCAACTCTTCCCATCTTTTGACCTTCCTGGGTGTGAAGACATTCATGCAGGCACAACACCTATGCACATAAAATAAAATAGAAAAAAGAAAGAATGTGTATGAGTTGGGTATACTGCCTATAGTTCCAAGCTACTTAAGACTAGACTGGGCAACACAGTGAGAACTATCTCAAAACTTAATCAAACAAGACCCAAACAAGTAGACGGTAGTGCCATTTGCTAAGGTTGGCAGGAAGAAGTAACTAACTGAATGTGGAGCTCAAATATCCTTTATTACTGTTAAAGCAAAATTTGGGGCTGGAGAGATGGCTCATCAGTTAAAAGCACTGGCTGCTATTCCAGAGGACCCAGGTTCAATTCCTGGCAGCTCATAACTGTACCTCCAGTTCCAGGGAATCAGACACCCTCACACAGACATCCATGCAGGTAAAACACCAATGCATGTAAAATAAAAATAAATAAATCTTAAAAGGAAAAGAAAAAAAGCAAGGCTTAGTGAGATTAGTGATTTGCCCAAGGTAATATGCAACAGGTGGTAGTTTGCTAAAAGTAGGAAGCCTTGGTGCAGGGATAGTTAAATAGATGAGATCAGGAAGGAGGATGAGTGGTAGTTAGTAAATCTTGAATTCTAAAGTGAGAATTTTTGTTTAACCCAGCTGGCAAGAGAACCATTGTAAGGGGAAGAGATCATGAAGGTAATGTTTTAGGATTACAGATGCTTAGATTTAGCAGTAGAAATACAGAGTAATATATGAGGAGGCAGAATTTCATTCACCAAGACAGGGGATAGAGAAGAAAAAACATCCTTTATGGGAAATATGGGTAGGACGAGTTCAGTCTGAAGCCTGTGGAATGTTCAAGTAGGGGGTACAGTTGGGGCTATGGACCTGAAACTCAAGAGTGAGAGCTGTGCTTGAGATAGAGTCCTTATAAAGGTAGTGATTTATGCAATGAGAACAGATAAAATTGCCAATGGCAAATATGTAGAGTGAGAAAAAGGCCAAATATAGAGCACTGAAGAACACTGACATTTTAAAAAGGAACAGAGGTAAAGGAACCAGTAGACAAGGCAAAGAGTAAACAGAAGGATGGCTTTAGAAGCTAGTTGAAAGAGACATTCAAGAAAAAAAAATGTTGAGCTTATTGCAGAATTTCTGATGACAAATATGGAAGAAACCCATTATTAATTAAGTAGCTAAATAGACATATGTTTGTATAATAACTCAAGTACCTGCAGATGATAGCTCCAAGTATGGGTTGGGGAGATGGCTCGGGGTTTATGAACACACACCTCTCTTCCAGTAGACCTGAGTTTATTTAGCAGCACCTACATTGGGTAGTTACAACCTCCTGCAACTCCAGATCCAGGGGATCCAATGCTCTCTTCTGTTCTCTGAGTGCACTTGCACTCATGTGCACACATTCCCTGCCCTGACACAGACTTATAAATAAGAAAATAAAACAATTTTTAATGAACCATGTAGGACAGCTATGAGGGAAAAGATGTTAAGCAAGTGTATTGGTTATTTTTTTTGTTATATTTGTGACAAAATGCCTGACTAAAGGAACTTTAGGAAATAATGATTGACTTTGGCTCCTGGATTGAGGGGACAGTCCTTCATGGGAGGTAAGGCATGGCAGTAAGAACCTAAGGCCCTTGGTCCATTGTGTTGCAGTCAAGAAACAGACACACACACACACACACACACACAGATGCATGCATATACATATACTTAGAAATTAAATCTTGAAAGAAATAGTGTTGTATATGCACACAAAATATATTTAGTTCTTGCATGTTCTAGCAGATACTTTAGCTGTCTAATTGGTTTTCCGTATTCAGTCCTTTTCTATTTGACTCTATAGAGATTAGAAAGCTAAATTCTGTTCCAAGGTTTCTTGCAGTGAAGATGGTTGTTGAATTTCATCAATAAGATACAGGAGAAGAAACCTGCTAAGGGAACTTCTAGAAAAACCTTTGCTTTCATGACAAAAGAGATGGATGGCATCAGCATGGTTCCTACCCTCTTCCCTCTTCTTTTGAATATGGACATAATGCCTGGATCTAGGGCACCTTGCTTATGATCATGCGGGCATGTGCAAGAGAAACGAAATTGTTAATCTACTGAGTTAATGTAGGCAATGTCCACCTTCAAATCTCTTGTTGCTTTAGAAAAATAACACTCCACTTAAACCTCTGTAAGTGGGCCTTTCTTTTTTTTTTTTTTTTTTTTTGGGACAGGGTTTTTCTGTGTAGCTTTGCACCTTTCCTGGAACTCGCTTTGGAGACCAGGCTGGCCTCAAACTCACAGAGATCCGCCTGCCTCTGCCTCCCGAGTGCTGGGATTAAAGGCGTGCGCCACCACCGCCTGAAATGGGCCTTTCTTGTGGCTTCACTATTTCCTATGATATGGGATTACCATATTTCTTTTTTTTTTAACCCCTTTGTCCATATATCTTTACTTGCAAGTGTTCATTGCAAAGAGTCATTGGTCTGGTTCGAGGCTCTGGTTTCTACTACACTATCAATGCTGGGCCCTCACTGGGACTCCTCTTGGGTATCCTGTTGTTGCCCTGTGTTGTGAAGATCCTGCAGCTTTGGGTTTGTGGGTCAGGCCCCTTCATGTGCTCTAGCAGATCATAGATGGGGTGGATGCTGGGGCGGACCAAGTCATAACCCTGGTTCTGGGCCTGGGCAGCTGCAGGGTTGGTCAGCCTACCACTTCTCCCCTGTCCTCACCACCAGGGTGAACTCTCCAGCACTGCCCCAGCTAATTTTACTCTTTGCAGCAATGAGTGAGAGGCAGAGTCAGTTCTTCTGCCTTTTCACCCTCAGGGTCAGCTCTCCGACACCTACACCACCAGGGCCAGCTCTACTATACTGCCTAGGTGAGGTACAGGGACTACCCTCACAAGCTGTGCATCTGCTGAGGGACAGGGATAACTCTCCTGCTCCCATGACCCCAGGGCCAGCTCCTCCACCTGTCATCCATATTTCTAAATAAATGGTAATGTGCCAACTTTTTTCTTCAGAAAAGGTCTCACTATATTGTCTAGGCTGACCTTGAACTTGTGATCCTTCTGCTCCAGCCTCCTGATTTGCTGGGATTATAGGCATATACCACCATGCCCAGCTTCCTGATTTTTTTGATTTTACTAGTACATACTACTAAATTGATTTTTATTAAAATGGATTAAAATGGACCAGCAATATGGTTCAGCAAGTAAAAGCACTTACAACTGAATCTGATGACCTGAGTTCTATTCTTGGAATCCACATGGTGGAAGGAGAGAACACACTCCTGAAATTTGTCCCTGGCCCCAATATGTATGGTGCAACACATGGGTACAATATCTGGGCAATGGTTGTGCATGCATTTAATTCCAGCACTCAGGAGACAGAGTCAGGTGGATCTCTGAATTCGAGGTTAGCCTGGTCTACAGAGCGAGTTCCAGGACAGCCAGGGCTATACAGAGAAACCCTGTCTCAAAAAAGAAAAAAAAAAGTTCTCTTTGAATGGGTAAAAATTCCATTCTCTTATTCCTTCACACCATATCCTCTCTCCTGTTATATTAATATTCTGATGAATTATCATTTTGGAACAAATCAGTATTTACTCTTATCACTATGTTCATATTGTTCATATCTGAGATAAATGTACTATGATTTTTCTTTATCATGTATTTTTCCAAAATGAATTCCTTCAAGTTTTTTCCTTTACTTGATTTTCAATATAAAAATGCTTTAAAACTATAGATGATTACAAGTTTATTAAATTTTTTTGAAATTAAAATATAATTATATATTTCTCATTTCTCCCTTTCCCATGTACTCCCCTTTTCTCTCTCAAATTCATGTCTTCTTTTTCCTTAATAAATATATAAATACAACCTTCTCAGTCTGTATAATGTTATTCATAAGTATAGGATTTCAGGATTGACTACTTGGTATTGGTTTTGGGGGGAGCTCTTCCCAGAGAAGACTATTTCTCCCATTCACAATTTTCCTTATTTGCCTAAAGATTTTTGTTTAGGTTGGGGCTCCATAAGAGCTCCCCCTTCCATGTTAGCATGTTTGTTGGTGTTGTTCTTGTTCAGGTCTTGTTTAGGCAGCCATGTTGAGATTTCATGGGTGTAGCTTCCCTGACACTCCTAGAAGATGCAATCTCACAGCAGATTCCCTGCTCCTGAGGGGCAGGAGTTGTGTTAGAGATGTATCAGTTAGAGCCAAGCATCACATGATCACTTGGTCTTTGCATTTTGAAGGGTTGTGGTTTTCTGTAATGCTCTCTGTCTGTTGCAAAAAGAAGGTTCTGTGATGAGGGGTGAGATATCCAGCTGGACTCTGGCACAGGATGTACTCATTTTTATTTTTGAGGCAGAGTCTCATGCAGCCCAGGCTTAGCCTGTACTACTATGTAGCTAAGGCTAACCTTGAACACTTGATCTTCCTGTCTGCTCCTCTTAAGTGTTGGGACTACAGGCATGTGGCACCATGCTTGGTCCTTTTTTTCCCTCTTAAAGACATTCTTCCCATTTTCTCATTTCATTTCGGGCTGGCTGCTGTTCGTCTTACAGGCAAATGTTTTCTCTAATGCTGCTCTCAGAATTTCTTTTGCTGTCCTTCTCACCTGGATCCTTTTAAAATTTTTATGTGTATTTTTTTTTTTTTGCCTGTGAGTGTTTTACCTGCATATATGTCTGTGTACTGTGTGCATGCCTGGTTCCAGCTGAGGCCAGAAGCTGGTGTTAGATCCCCTGGACTTGAGTTACGGAAGGTTGTGAGCCACCACGTGGGTGCTAGGAATTGATCCCAGACCCTCTGAAAGAGCAGCCAAATGCTCTTTCCATTGAGCCAGCTCTCCAGACCCCCTCTACTGGATCCTTTATTCTTGGGTTCCATGCTTTTTGCCTTTTGTCTTCCTCTTTTTGGTTGAGTATCTTTCAGTAGCTTCTTATGGTTGTATGGTAAATAACTCCTTACAAGCTGATTGATAGCATGGCTAGGTATGAAATGGTTTACTTTTAGATTTTTTTTAAAAAATATTTGTTTTTATTTTATGTATATGGGTGTTTTATCTGCATGTGTCTGTGCCAATAGAGGTTAGAAAAAGGCATCAAAGTCCTGGATGAAGGCATCCCTGGAACTGGACTGATAGGAGATTGTGAGCCTCCATGTGGGTGTTGGAAATGAACCTGTGTCTTCTGGAAGAGCAGCCCATGCTCTTAACCACTGAGCCATCTCTCCAGCCCCACTGTTAGATTTTTGAAGTTGTTATTCCATTGTCTTTTAGCATCTGTTTTTTATTCTTGAAGAATCTTTATCATTCTGGCTCCCAATCCTTTGTATTTGGGCCATATTTTTCTCTTTGGAAGCTTTTGGGATTCATGTCATTTATGATATTCCACAGTGATGTGATATCTTTTTGCCTGTTTTCTTTTCTAAGGATGTAATATCTTGAGGTAGATTTTTTCCCTTCATCATGCTAGGCTGTGCCCTCTGAATCTTTAATTCCACATCCTTTAGTTCTTCTTAGTGTGGTACTCAATACTATTCTATAGCTGTTCTACATCTGGAAAGCCAAACTATTAACCAGTCAGAGTCTTTTAAGATGTTCTTACAAAGAGTAAACTTTTAGCATTCTTCCCAACTGCTTGGGTCAAGTGGGAGTCATATGCAGACTTTAAACCAGTGGTTCTCAGCCTTCCTGATGCTGCAACCCTTTAATACAGTTCCTCATGCTGTGGTGACCATAAGATTATTTCATTGCTATTTCATAACTGTAGTTTTGCTACTGTTATGGACTGTAATATAAGTATTTGATATGCACGCTCCCCCTGTGAAAGGGTCATTCGACCCCTAAAGTGGTCACGGCCCACATGTTGAGAACCACTGCTTTAAACTATTGTGTTTCCATCCCTACTCACACCTCTGAGGGTAGAAGTTACAATACCTCTAACTTCTCAGTTTTGCCAGGGTTTTGGGTTGATTGAGAAAACTGCTTTTACAGCTAGACACCACTATACATGTAATAGCTTAAACATAATTCTCTTAAGTAATAGTACAAGTGGCCTTTGGTATTTGTGGGTTCTGTATCCACAGATTCACCCAACTGTAAGATGAAAAAAAAGTTGGGGAATATTATTTTAAGGTGTGTTCCTTTTGTTTATGTTACATTTGTTAACTCTATGAAGCTGTGTTACTGTGCCTGTCTAAAACACCTGATGATCTAATAAAGAACTGGCCAATAGCAAGGCAGGAGAAAGGATAGGCAGGGCTGGCAGGCAGAGAGAGTATATAGAGGGAGAAGAAAAAGGAAGAAGTAGCCAGAGAAGGAAGAGGACTCCTGGGGCCAGCCACCTAGCTACACAGCAAACCACGAGTAAGAGTAAGATGTACAGAAGTAAGAGAATGAGAAAAGCCCAGAGGCAAAAGGTAGCTGGGATAATTTGAGTTGAGAAAAGCTGGCTGGAAACTAAGCCAAGCTCAGCCTGGGCATTCATAATTAAGAATAAGCCTCTGTGTGTGAATTTATTTGGGAGCTGGGTGGTGGGCCCCCCAAAACAGTAAAAAACAAAATACAGCAAAACTGTTTATAGGGACTGGAGAAATGGCTTAGCAGTTAAGAGCACTTGCTCTCCAGAGGGCTCAAGTTAGGTTCCCAGTACCCATCTTGGCCAGCTCACAACTGCCTAATAACTTCAGCTTCAGGGGATTTGACACCTTTTTCTGATCTCATGTGTGTGTATGTACACACATGCTCATGTGTACATAAACACACAATTAAAATTCAATAATTATTTAAAAAATAAAATAAATATTTTCAAAAAAAACCCTCTGAGCTGTAAGTGGTATTGCATACCTGTAATCTCAGCCAGAGGCAGGCAGATCTCTGTGAGTTCCAGGCTAGCCAGAGCTACATAATGAGCTCTGTTTAAAAGTAAAAAACTGCTGGGCGGTGGTGGCACACGCCTATAATCCTAGCACTCGGGAGGCAGAGCCAGGAGGATCTCTTTAAGTTCAAGGCCAGCCTGGTCTACACAGAGAGATCCAGAACAGACACCAAAACTACACAGAGAAACCCTGTCTCGAAAAACCAAAAAAATAAATAAATAAAATAAAAATAAAAAACCTGCTTTTGTACCAACATGACTGACTTTTTCCTTGGTTCTTATTCTCTAAACAATATAGTATAACAACTATTTACATTGTCTTATGTATTGTAAGCAATCCAGAGATAATTAAAATATAGGGGAGGATATGAGCAGGTTATATGCAAATAATGCCATCATTTCATATAAGGGCCAAGTATCCATGCATTTTGATATCTGCAGAGGGTCCTGGGATAAATTCTGAGGGTGAATGTACTAGTGGAAAAGTTAGCAAGATAACTTTGCATGTATTTCCAGAGACCCAAGTTGGCAGTGACCTCTGAAAAGGTTGCTATGGCAGTCAACTCTGCTAGTCATTCAGAATTAAAAGAATTCATGAAGCAATATGTTCAGGAGCTTTTTATGGGCCAGTCTTAAAGGTGTGCATATCACTTCTACCCACATTCTATCCTCTAGAACGCAGTCACAGGGCTCTGCCAGAAGAAGGGTAGAAAGCATAATCTACTTAGCTGCCCAAGACGGAAGAACTAGGATTTTAAGGAGCATCTCTCAGCCGCTGCCACTCCTGTGGTCTGTGATGTAAAATAGTGTGAAGCACTCAAATTTTCTCTAGTCCAAGCCAGTTGTTGTTTAGCTATATGCTGTTCAGTTGTCAGATTTTTGTCAAAATCTATTTTCTTTTTCTCTTACTATTTTTTTTTTGCTCTTGTGGGATTTAGGCCTTTCTTTTTCTTTTACTATAATGTTAGGAAAATTTTGATTGGGAGTAAGGTAAATGTCAGCTGTGTAGCGTCCTAAAATATGTAGACATGAGGCTGAAATGATGGCTCCGTGATGAAGTGAATTGACTGTTCTTGCAGAGGACCCAGGCTGAATTTTCAGCACTCACATGGTGGTTCACAACCATCTGTAACTCTAGTTTCAGAGGATTTGATGTCCTTTTCTGGCCTCTGAGCATACCAGGCATGCACATGGTACACATACATACATGCAAGCAAAACACTCAAACACATAAAAATGAATAAATATATAAAATTTTAAAATATGTACACATGGGGCTGGAGAGATGGCTCAGTGGTTAAGAGTACTGACTGCTCTTCCAGAGGACCTGGGTTCAATTCCCAGCAACCACATGGCAGCTTATAACTGCCTGTGACTTCAGTTTCTGGGGATCTGATACCTTCATACAGATATACATGCAGGCAAAACACAAACGCACATGAAATAAAAATAAATTGTAAAAAATTATGTAGACATAATAAGATGATCAAATATCTAAGTTTAATATGGGTTAGCTGGCTGCTACAAATCTGCTGTGGAAATTAATCATATTTCTTATGTCTGGCTCCCTTATTTTATCATTTCATTGTATTGGGATTTCTATATTAAATTAAGAACTGAAATCAGATTTATGAGCCATATTATATTTGACTTAAAAAAACAACTGATAGAGCCAGGCATTGGTGGCACACGCCTTTAATCCCAGCACTTGGCAGGCAGAGGAAGGCAGATCTCTGAATTCGAGGCTAGCTTGGTCTACAGAATGAGTTCCAAGACAGCCAAGACTACACAGAGAAACACTGTCTTGGAAAACCAAAAGAAAAACAATAAGTATTCACTGTATGTTTTTGAGTTTTGTGAGGATGTCTTCTTCCCAGGATCTAGGAATGTTGAGTATGCTCTTTAGCTTACAGAGGAAGACTCCAGGAGAAAGAAAGGAAAATACAGAAGGATGGCTGTACTAAGAATGAATTCAGAATGTCAATGATTAGGTTTCTCTGAAAGATTAAGAAGCAGACACTGTTGTGTTCGGCAAGACAGTGTAGAAGGAAGAAGCTTTTGATGAGGCTTTGATTAGATGGCCCTTAAAGTCCCATCTGCACCCAGTTTGTCTGGGTAGGTCCTGCTAAGTGGGACTTGGCAGAAACCACCACTCTGCTTTAAGTATGGCTCAAGCTGGGATCCATCTTCTTACTGACCGAGATTAAAGTGAGGAATTGCTTTCTACTGAGGAACAGTGTTGCATCAGTGTTGCATCACAAAATCCGCTGGAGCTAGCACTTTCCCTAGCCACCCTCACCAAGCTAAGAAACGTGCGCTGCCTTCATCAGTGCTCTTCCCTCCTTTCCTCAGGGTGTTAATCTATATCCTGTTTTGCCCAGGACCAGTGGATTTGGAAATCTATTTCTTCTCCTTACTAGAGTGACAGCGAGTCGCAGCTCTGACTCCCTTCTTCCTTTGAAATCTGTAAGACAGCTTATAATAAAGACTTTCCCCTGCTATCCTTCCCCAGGAACTTCTGGTTCTAGACTTCTAAGAGTAACTTCTTACTCTCTGAATCAGAGGAAGAATGTGGTAGGTTAGAATCTTGGGACCAAGTGCTATCATTTGAAAGGTTTGAAACGTTATTGTAAAGTGGGCACAAGATACATGTGCATAGAAAATTTCTCAGGTCAAATGACAACCTAAAAAAAGAAAGAGAGAGAGAAAAAGTGTTCTAAGTGGTCTGGAAGCCACTTTGAGCAGGAAGAGAGGAACATTATCTAGAAACTCTACCAAGTTCTAGCAAAACTCAGACCTGCCATTCTGTTCCCTAACATTTGATTCCTGACACATATATAAAGTCTGTTAAATTCTCTTCTTGGTCAGTGTCTGTTTTAAGTCCTCACTTTCCTGTTCACTACACTTAGTTGTAGAGTGTTTGACTAGTATGCAAATACTAGCATACCCGAAGTTAAATCCTCAATACTGTGGAAAGAGGATGTTGAGGGACAGAAGACAGGAAAGAGGAGGAGGAAGAAGAGAAGAAAAGTAGATAAGTGAATAACATGATAGGCCCAGTATTTTCAAGTGTACAGATTGTCAGTGAGGATGATTCCTGTGGGGTTTGCCTGGTTCCAAAATGTACATGTTAAGTTTACTCAGCCACGAATTACTGTCTTCCTCGTCTATCAGTCAAGCTGGTAACTCCACCTTCAGAAGAGTCAGGTCCACAAGGCACCTGCAAAATAGATTTGTAAAGTAAGACTGTATAGGTGTGACATTTAACATAGCAATTAGCAGAGCTTCTAAGTACCCATGACAATGAGCTGCCCTTTCTGTAAGCTGACTTACAGTTGTTCAGGAAAACAGAGATCATTTATTGTAAAATAAAGCTTCTTTCTCCTGACCTGCCCTTGTAAAGGGGGAAGGCACAAGTCCACATCACCAGGGCTCTTCAGTTCTCTTAAGCACAGTTGGTCCTATCTCCATGTACCAGTTACTTCTCTATTACTGTGATAAATCACCGTGGCCAAGGCAATTTATTGAAGGAAGGGTTTATTTGAAGTTAGGGTTCCAGAGGGATAGAGTCCATCACCATCACAGTGGGAAAGTGTGGTGACAGGCAGGCATGGTGATTGGAGATGGAAGTTGAGAGCTGATGGTGGGAAGCAGAGAGGACACAGTGGGGATATAGCAGGGCTTTGAAATCCTCAAAGCCTCCCCTCGTGATATACTTCCTTCCACAAGAACACACCCCCTGGAGGCAGGAACTGAAGCACAGGCCATGGGTGAATTCTGCTTAAAGGCTTACTCCTCATAGCTTGTTCTGGATGGCTTGTTCAGCCTCCTTCCTTCCTTCCTTCCTTCCTTCCTTCCTTCCTTCCTTCCTTCCTTCCTTCCTTCCTTTCTTTCTTTCTTTCCTTTTTT
>CABHPP010129179.1:2140-16800 GCA_902168425.1 Peromyscus attwateri | reverse complement strand
GCTCTGTAGACCAAGCTGGGCTCGAACTCACAGAGATCCCCCTGGCTCTGCCTCCCGAGTGTTGGGATTAAAGACATGCACCACCACCGCCCCCAGCCTGCTTTCTTATACACTCCAGGATCACCTTCCCAGGCATAGCACTACCTGCAGTGGGCTGGGCCCTTCCACATCAATTGTCAGTCAAGAAAATGCACCACAGGCTTTCCTATGGCCAACTTGATGGGGGCATTTTCTCAACTGGGAGGCCATCTTCTCAGATAACATGAGCTTGTGTCAGGTTGACAAAAAACTGAGAAGCACACTCCAGAGTAGCCTATTACATGTTGATTTATAACACCTGGGCTGACAGTACAGTGACATCCTCACCGGGGAAGAATATGGGGCAAAGCTGGAGCTGTTACATGAGGTTCCTTCATTACTTCTGTGGAGCCGGGGTGGGGGTGTGGGGAGAGGAGGGAGTGGCCTGGCAGTAAGAAGCCTCTGCTTTCTATCCCTCAAGCAACCTCATAACATTCTGCAGAGGCGCCTCATGGAAACCAACCTGTCCAAGCTCCGGAGCAGTCGAGTCCCTTGGGCCTCCAAGACCAACAAATTCAATCAGGCAAAGTCTGAAGGGCTAAAAAAGTGTGAAGATGATGACATGATTTTAGTGTCTTGCCAGGTAATGTTCAAGGAACAGCTTTTCTAGAAGTTTCTAGAAGGTAGGATTTGGGGGCCCTTTATAATTCCAATAGTAGACCCTCTCCTCAAAACTTTATAGACAGTGGTTCTTCACATGGAATTAATAAATGGGTTTTAAAGTTCTATATATTAGAAATGCATACAATATTTTATATGTGTGCACATTTGAATGGCAATAAGTACCAATGCTTTTGTCAGATTTACAAAAGAACATGTGATCTTTTTAAAGAGCTGGGATGTAGTTCAGTGGTAGAAAACTCATCTAGCATGCTCAAGGCCCTGTATTTGACCCCCAGAATGACTTTTTTAGAATATTGTCAATGTAATATTTAGTATATAGAATGAAACCTCCAAAGTTCCCTATGGGTATTCTATCAGCCTTAGAGTTAGCAGGAAAAGAGCCAATCAAAGACAGATTTAGCAGTGAAGGACAATGGGACAGCACCAACCGACCAGTTGGAAGGTTGCTCTGAAACCATGCCTTTCCTTTGACTGCTGCTTCTTGCTCTTTGCTTCTCTAGAGCCTATTAAAGAATATCTTTCCCTCCCATAGTGTGCTGGAAAGGATGTGAAAGCTTTGGTTGACACCGGCTGTCAGTATAATCTCATCTCTTCGGCCTGTGTGGACAGATTGGGGTAAGTAGCTACTTGTGCTGGGTGCACGTCAGATGTAATTATACTCCTTGTTTGAATCTGGTGTAAGGTTATAGATGCTTGAATGTACCCACAGAAGCACAGAGAAACATGCAAAGTTTTTATCTTGGCCAGAACCATTTCCTTAATAGAGGGAAAATGTGGCAGTTGTCAGACAGCGGAAGAGATCCAGGACACCTCGGGCCTTCTGCTAACTCCCACTTTCTACATTTTGAGCAAACTTCTAGACTGTGGGATGAGAGAGAGAAAACCCAGGGTTCTCCCTCTCCTGGTCAGAGAAAGCCATTCTGTCTTACTGCTGTTTCACTCAACCTTTCCTGTTACTTCTTTCCTTCTTCCTACTCTTTCTTCTAAAGTACCAGATGGCCCCTGAGGTATCTAGCCTAAAATGAATAGAATCAACCTAGTATTGTTTTCCATATTTCCCTGTAGACAGTAAATCATTCCTCAGACCAAATCTCTGCAATTAAACAGTTATTGAGACAGACCAAGTGGCCTGTTTTGAACTTCATCCAAGACATGCAAATTCTCAAATGGGCTTACCCAGGGCTTCATTTGGGTTCTTAATGATGGCATTGTGTACCTTCTACATCTGCCTTGTTCTCACTCCTCATCACTGCTGTGACTCCTTGATGTTGGCGCTGTGGATTTTGCACATTACTGTTAAGGGTTGGGGTAAAGTAGATTCCAGGACTCAAGTGGGATGAATCTTAAAATTTTTTTAAATGTGGTAAAGAGATGAGGTATGTACAATTTGATTGTTCCAAAAAGACTAATAATGTCCTGATGCATAATTAGGCAGCAGACTGCCATGATTCTGGAGGAATTAATAACCATCTGTAAAACTGCAATTAGTTTTCTTTTGGATGGGCTGTAACACCAAAAGAGAGGAAATGGAGGAGAGCCGAAGTATTGGCACAGAAAGTCCATAATTAAGTATTTATCCACCAACCCATAAAGGCTTGGGTGCTAGCTATTCCAACCAGCTTATGTAATTGTGTGAGCACTTGGTGCTATTCCTTTCTTTCCTTCCTGGCAAAGGCAAGTCAAATTAGTGAGAACTTCCTCCATAATACTCTCTGCTGATAGCAGTATCTATGCACTTACCAAATAAATGCCTGTCCCTATTAACCTTATCTGATGGGAATAAACTGAAATAGAAAGGAGGGGGAAATGGGACCTTGAACGAAGCCTTTTCTAAATTAGGATTAATTTGTCCTCTGATATCTGTTATCCACAGATGGGTAAGAGACACATTAATTAAACTATCTCACACACATATGGGGATGTTAGGATGCAAGCAGAATTCTCTGAATGTGTCAACTCCTCTCTTAACAAATGTGGGTAATGATGTAAGCTTCTTAAAAATAGGAAACAAGCCTCGTGGTTTCTTTTGTATTCCCCTGGCATGTTTAGGAAAAAGGGTTGAAGCAAGTACAGGCTAGCTAGCCCAGGAAGTCCCGAGAGAATCCCTATTGTCAATCAGAAACCTTTGCCAATGAGATTATATCTTCCTGTGTTTCAGACTAAAGGACCATGTTAAATCTCACAAGCATGAGGGAGAAAAGCTTTCTCTGCCACGGCATCTCAAAGTAGTAGGCCAGATTGAGCACCTACTGATTACAGTGGGCTCTCTCCGTCTGGATTGCCCAGCAGCTGTGGTTGGTGAGTTCAATTGGGGACTAGATCTATGGACCTAACATAAACCTTCCTGAGCTCTCATGCCTGTAATACTGACTTCTTCAAAATCCAAGGTTCATATTTCCTTGTGCTGTATACCTTTGTGCTAATTTTACCCTTCCAAGTGCTGTAATTACAGTGCCACCATACCAGGCACATTTCTTTTTTCTTTTCTTTTTTTTGAGACAGGATCTCTATATATAGTCCTGTCTATCCTAGAGCTCACTATACAAACCAGGCTGGCCTTGAACTCAGAGATTCTCCTGTCCCTCCTCCCTAGTGCTGAGATCAAAGGCATGTACCACCATGCTCAGCCCAGGATGTTACTTTTTTTCAATTTTTAAATATGTATTTACTGGGGGCTGGAGAGATGACTCAGTGGTTTAGAGTATGTCCTGCTCTTACAGAAGCCTCTGGTTGGGGCATTGATATAGGATGGTTCACAACCACTTGTGACTCCAGTTCCAAGGGATCCGACACCTTCTTCTGACATCCTCAGGCTCCTGTGCACATATGTGGTGTACATACACACACATAAACACTAAGTAAATAAAGTTTTAGAAATAGAATGGAGCCAGTGGAATTGCTCAGTGGATTAAGATGCTTGTCATCAAGACTGACAGCCTGAGTCTGATCCCCAGAACCTACATGGTAGAAGGAGAAAACTGACTTTTGCACATTATCCTTTGACTTCCACATGTGACCCATGGCACAGGTGTTCCCACCCAAATAAATACATGTAACTAGATGTTTTGATAATAAAATTGTACTTGACTATATAAGGCTATTTTCACACAAGTGTATAAATGTACTTTGAGCATCTCCCATTTCCCTTTCTTACTCTTCTCTGTCCAGTTAGTCCCCATTGTTTCCCTAGACAGCTTCACTACTATTTTATGTTATCTGTTTATATATGATTTTATGTGTCCATATGAAATCTAAGACAAGCAAGTGAGAGAAAACATGAAGTATTTGTCTTCTGGGGACTGACTTAATTTACTTCCAGTGATTATCTCCAGTTGCATTCATTTTCCTACAAATGATATAGCTTCATTCTTCTTTATGGATTAAAAAAAATTCCATTGTGCATATCAGCCACAATGGAACAGATTTTGTCTACATTTACTTATTTAGGGAGGGGGTATGCTCATGTGACATGACTCTTGTAAAGAGGTCAGAGGTCAGGTCTTTCCCTCCACCATGTGGATTCCAAGGATTGAATCAGGTCTTCAGACTTGGCAGTAAGCACCTTGCCCACTGAGCAATCTTACCTGCCTAAAGACAGATATTAAAATGTCCCCAAGGGCACTTTTCATGTGGTGAGGGCACTGATCCTCTTCCTCCTCTGCCGTAAATGCCTAATTGCCTACTCTCCCCCTGTGCTTCTCATATGTTCTATGTTAGACCATCTGCCTATTTTTTGCTGAAGGCCTCTGTCCTCTAGAGTGAAAAAAACTGGTTTGAATTTTGGCTCTTACCTTCTTTTAACTATAATGATCTGAAAAAGTACTCAATAAAAGATGTTCAACCAATATTTATTGGCTAGTTAGCTGGCTGGTTTGTTGGATGGATGGATGGATGGATGGATGGATGGATGGATGGATGGATGGGACAAATGAACCTAATGGTGATTAGGCTGACATCCAAGCCAGCATGGAAATGTCTCAATCTTACTGTTTTGCTTTTATTAGATGATAATGAAAAAAACTTGTCACTTGGGCTTCAGACTCTTAGATCCCTGAAGGTAGGCCCGACTCTCCTTTTCCTTTGATACTTCCTCTCACAGGCAGGGAACTGAGAGTAGCATCACTGACAAGTGACCAGTGATCCTCCTTTGTTTCAGTGTATCATAAATTTGGACAAGCACCGGCTGATCATTGGGAAGACAGACAAAGAAGAGATCCCTTTTGTGGAGACAGTGTCTTTGAATGAAGCCAAGTGAGTACTGAAATTAGTCAGGGAAGTCAAATCCATCTGTCTTGAGTGAGGGATTCTCAGTCAGTGCATGGGTTCATAGCCCAAATCTGCCCTTCCCCAGACCAGAGTTCATTGTCCCACAGAACTCTCTAGTTTACATGTTATAATAAAAAATGATAGCACACAGAATGGCGGAAGAAATCAACAGCTTTTTAAGGTAGAGTATGTGCATGTGAAACAAAATTTCAGTATGTAGCCCAGGCATGGAATGGGGTGTGAAGTGGAAGTGGGGGCATTGAGATGGGGTTTTTGTATATAGCCCAGGCTGGCTTTGAATTCATGAGCTTCCTGCCTCAGCCCCTAAGTGCTGGGATTATAAGTGTATGCATGAGAAGTTTTTAAGCCAGTTTTTTTGCCTTCAGATTAACTTCTTTGAATTTGCTATCAATTCTTTGTTTCTTTCTCATTTCAGCACTTCAGAAGCATAATTGCAGCCTGGAGAGGGTCTGCATGTGCACACACCAGGTTGACAGACTGAGAAAACTGGGTTTGAACTAAATGCAGTAGAAACTTGCTATGGACCAAGTCCTTCCCTCCAGTACATCCTGCAGGGGCTTCTTCCCACTCAGACCTTTCTAGACTATAGTCTGTGCTTAGAGATCTTGTCTAGTTAATGGCTTAATGGTTAAACAGCCATTGTTTTTTACTTCTTTGAATATTTAATTTATAGACCCTTTGGACACTGCCAGGTCTCATTTGTGGCCTATTTCTCTGCTTATTCCAAGAATTTGCTTTTATTAGTCCAGTGTAGGGGCTGCCATGTTTCTCCACAGATAAAACTTGCTTTTTTTAATAGTAAAATATATAGTAAATAGGATTCTCTTTTTAGCTGTTTCAAAGAGTTATATAAACATGTCTTGAAGTTAGAATCTCTTCTAATGAAGTAACTGATTTTTTTCCAATGTGAACTGATCTGAGAGATGTCTCAGAGAGATCATCTAGTCCAGACATTTCACTTAAACACACAGTCAAGTGAATTGTCTAAATTTACATATTAAGTCAGTAGCAGAAGCCAGCCAGAATCTGGCCTGACATCCAAACCAAGGCTCTTGTGCTGCTTCATTTTTTTCCCAAGCCTTACGAGGAAGGCAGCAAGGTTAGAGTGCAAAAAAAGGAGGGGTACTGGATGTGGGTTAGTGGTGGAGTGCTTGCCTAATGTGCACGGGGTCCTGGGTTCAGTCGCCAGCACTAGAGATAAAGAGAGATGGCTTGGTGATTAAGAGTGCTTGCTGCATAAGCATGAAGACTGCCATTTGGACCCCAGTACCCAAGGGCTGGGCACAGTCCTACACACACCTGTGACCCCAGAACTGAGGGGGGTTGAGGACAGGATAACTGATGGGACTTTCTAGCTGCCGGTCCGACCCAGAGAGGGAGAGAAAGTGAGAAAGAGAGAGGTAGAGCTCTATCTCCAGAGACCCTGCCTCAAAGGAACAAGGTAGAGAGTGACAGAGGAATAGAGGATACCCAATGTGAGTGTGCACAGGTGCACAGCTCCACATACACTCATACAAATTCATAGACACACCCTCTCATAGACACACCACAGAAGAAAATGAGAGTCGGGGAGAAGCAACAGGCTATAAAGAAAAACAGAGAACTTAACAAGAGAAAAAAGAAACCACAGAGAGGAAGGAATATTAGTTCCGGACATACCATAGATAATCTAATTGTCACCATCAGATACTGATTACCCCTAAGAACCAGTAAGAATTTCTGTCTGTCTGGATACATGTCACAATGATTCAAGTATCTGGAAAGAGAGGTAGAAAGGAAGAATAAGATCGAAAGTGGGGCCAGAATAGAAGGGAGGAGACTGAGTACACTCAGTCAGTGGGGAAGCCTACCTGGAAAACTTGCCTGGCATTGAAATAGGGAGTGAAACCTCCAGGCAGGGAATTGAAGATTAGGAAACCCTCAGTACAAGGAAAGGTGTTAAGAACCATTAAGACCTGGGTGTATTGCATGCCTTTAATCCCAGCACTAAGGAGGCAGAGGCAGAGGCAGAGGCAGAGGCAAGCAGATCTCTGAGTATGAGACCAGCCTGGTCTACAAAGTGAGTTCCAGACCAGTCAGAGATACACAGTCTCAAAAGACAAACAAAATAAAACAGAACCACCTTTATAACTGCCCAGTATTTCCTGACCCATCTCAGTGGATTGGGGAAATCATGGGATGGTTGTTGTTTGTTTTTTTTTTTTTTTTTTTTTTTTTTTTTTTTTTTTTTTGCTAATGTGTCATCTCAGGCCTAGAGGTACCTATAATGGAAACTCCCCTTCAGTTCAGTTACAGAAGCATTTGACTAAGTCAGAAAACTAACCAACCATGAGTATCCCTTCAAGACATTCCTAAGTCTACCCTTTGCTCATAGAAGTTCTCAAACTTTGTATCTTGTCTAGTGTCTATGAGCAGCTCCCCTGATGTGGGAGGAATGTGCCCCTTCCACTGAGGTCTCCCAGCACTTCCGTTTATCACAGTATCACATCAGCCTGCTTCTCGTAGGACAGAGCTGAAGATGTTGCCCCTTGTTTACCTACTTGAGAGTTCTACCCCAAGCCTTGATGCTTGGCTGCAAGGGAATTATACTGCAGGCTCCTTCTAGTGTCTTATTTGGATTTCCTGAGGACCCAGTGAGGCCAGGAATTCTCAGGTTCTTGAAAGATGCAATTGATCCTGGCCCTTTTGAGTTCAGCACTGTATTGCACTAGGATGATTAGATGGTCTTCAGTGTTCCTTCTGGTCTCTGAAAATCAGTCCGTGATTTTTTAATTTGGAAATAGAAACAACTGGGGTGAACTGGACTCCATCTCATAGTTCACTCAGCTCATTCAAACCGTCTGAATTCTTTAACCAAATTATTTTAATCCCCAGGCATAATAGAGACACCTAAAATGCTTCAAGATAATTATAAGTCTTGAGATTCATTAATGCTTGTTTTGTGTTTTGAGACAGGATCTCATTGTGTAGCCTTGGCTGGCCTGGAACTCAGTATGTAGATGAGGCTGGCCTAGAACTCATATAAATCCACCTGCCTCTGCCTCCTGTCATTAATGCTTTTTAAATGCTGCCAAATTAATTACTCTTATAGCTTCTGTCTCCCCACTGTTCACAAGGGGATACAGGCTCTGCTTTTGGGAGCTAGCAAAGTAAGGAGGTAACTGAGTTTTCCTAGTCAGAAATTTAGTGTTTCTAAGGATGTAAGAAAGTGTCTACCACATTATAGTTCTGAGTTCCTGGAAAGTGGTCGCAGACCTGTCTCATTCCTAAATAGATGACATATCCAAGAAGTTGAAAAACATTACTTTTGGCATTTCTATATCTAATTTGAGGAAGGATTATTTTCTGACTTCCCTTTTCCTTGCTCTGCATACAGCCCACTAGTTTGATTTCCTGTTCCTTAGCTCACAGCATCTATAGATTGGATTACCTAGCTACCTTTACTCTTGTGTAGTAGAAAAACCTTTTTGGGCTGGGGACATGGAGGAGATGAACTGGATTCCTTCTCCTTCTGTTGCCAGGTCTCTGCATTAGCACTTTATCTGCTCAGTGTTTCTGGCTGTACTGGGCTTCTTTGTGACACTGATATATCAATAAACTGGGACCTTGCCCTCTGTGTGCTTGTCTGATGGTCTCTGTGCGAGGGTCCCGACCTGGAAGGTGGAGGAGCCAGGGCACAGCCTGGCTGCAGCGGCTTTCTGCTTTAGGGCCTTCTGAACGCAAGGCTTTGTGGGTTCCAGCTCAACTGCTGCTGCTCCTTCAGCTCCCTCTTAAAGTCTTTGGACAGACTAGTGAATCTCACTGAACCTGGCTTTGTGTCTATAAAACAAGTAGAAAAAGTTTGACTGAACTCAAAGTGTAAAGTGAGAATATCCAAAGTAAAGTACAAGAACAATCTGTTATGTTGAACCAATTGGCAGTGTATGAGAGAAGAGTTACTTCTAGAAACAGAAGTGTTTATTTGGATAACAAATGAGAGCGGTTTGGGCAGGGAAAGGGTTGAATTAATCTTACTATACAATTGTGTCATTAGTTGGTATTCCAAATAAATACATTTTACAGATGATAGAAACTTACCTTTTAAGGATACATATCTTTTTCATTTTTCTACATTCATTTATTTTGTATCTATCTTTAACACTTAAACATAAGGTTAAGAAGCCAGCAAGCAGGGTGTTTCAACTCCGAAAGTGGCTCTCACACTCTAGAACTATGCTCTGCTGCTCAGGAGGCACTGCCACACCACCTCAAAGATTTCTTATGCTTTTAAAATGATCCTAATTATGAAAAATGTCAAAAGTTTACCAGACCAGGCTCTTTAACAATGAAGGACAAAATCAATAGTCATAACTACCTCCAGAAACCTATACAATTATTTAAATAATCTTATCTGTTTTCTCAGAGACTTTTTATTTAGGGTGTGGTGTGTTATAAAAGACGAGAACACTAGGGTTAGAAAGCCAGGTGTGGTGTTGCAAATTCCAGGGTTTAGGAGGCCGAGGCAGGAGGATTGTGAATTCAAAGCCAGCATGAGCAACATAGGAAGACTGTCTCAAAAAGGGGAGACTGAAGAAGGCTGGAGAGATGGTTCAGCAGTTAAGAGCTCTTGCAGAGAACCAGAGTTTGGTTCCCAACACCCACATCACTCAGTTTACAACAGCCTATAACTCCAGTCCAGATCTGATGTTCTTTTCTGGTTTTTATGGAAACCTGTGCATGCATGTGCACCTATACATGAACACATGCGCGCGCGCGCGCGCACGCGCACACACACACACACACACACACACACACACACACACACACACGGAGGGAGGGAGAGAGAGAGAGAGAGAGAGAGAGAGAGAGAGAGAGAGAGAGATCTTTTAATGGGGAAACGACTGGTGCTGGGGATGTAACCAATGGTGGAATGACTAGCATGGACAAAACCCTGGGTTTGATCACCAGCTCTACAGAGAAATAAAAAGGGGACATGGGGAAGGTAAGGTAAAATTATCCCAGAACAAAAGTTGTGCAGTAGGCATGGAGAAATGTCATCAGTGTGAAAGACAATGAGAGATTCTGGGAAGATTCCCTAGTTAAAGTCATAAATGGAACACACGAAGCCCTGAGAGCAATCCCCAGGGAAGAAAAAGGGCAGACTGTCTCATGAGTTTGAATGTTATGAGACTATGGGATAAATTATCAATACTTGAATGCCAGGTACGTTAGCTTTCATGGAGAAAGAGGCTATAGCTAACTTTATTCCCAAGAGAATGCAATCATGTGCTAATTAGATCAACGGTGAATGGTATATATACCTTTATAATAAAATATTTACCTGAATAGTATGATATAGGTATATTAGGATAGAGGACACAGAAGTCATGTTTTCAAAAAGGTTTGAGACTTAGAGTATAAGTGTGTCTTACTTGCTATAGTATGAAGTAAAATAATAGCCAGGCGGTGGTAGCGCATGCCTTTAATCCTAGCACTTGGGAGGCAGAGGCAAGTGATCTCTGAGTTTGAAGCCAGCCTGGTCTACAGAATGAGTTCCAGGACAGCCATGGCTACACAGAGAAACCCTGTCTCAAGTAAATAAGTAGATAGATAGATAGATAGATAGATAGATAGATAATAAAAATGTAAAATAACAAAATAATGCCCCCAAACCAACAAAGTATGAAGTACTAGTACTAGCCTGTAATCCCAGCTACTCAGGAGAGGCTGAGGCAGGAGGATTTCAAATTTAAGGCATATCTGGGCTACTGAGTAAGTTAAGGCCAACCCAGACTATTAGTAGGCCTCATCTCTAAAAGAGGGTTGGTAGAGCCCTGCACTAATATGAACAAGACCCTAGGTTCAACCCAACTCCCAGCACCACAAACAACAACAAAAACCATGCTGTTCAGAAATATGGGGCTAAATCTCAGAGATGCCAAAAATATCAAGAGATTTGGAGATGAGAAATTGAGTGCAGAGGGCTAGAGAAGACCCTGCTGCTCTTCATTATAAGTCTCATGACACTACATGAGTAAAAATTAATGTTGTGCAACTTCTCCTGAGAAACTCTCAGAAACCCCTCTTGACCCCCAGAGAGGACACCAGCAGAACAAAGAAGCAAACGCAAGTCCAGCTGGCCAACCAGTGAGCTTATGGTAGGGACTCAGAGAAGCATGGGTGACTTTGGGCAGCTGGGTCTGAAATTCCTGGTCCCAGTATAGTGACAACTCACGAGAGCTGTCACTGGCGTCCCAACCCAGGTCATCTTTCTACTACCTATATTCTCCAAGCACTCCACCCCCAAAACCACATCATCTGGGACAGGATTTGTGCCTCTGGCAGCAGGGAGGGAACAGGAGTCTGGCTAGACTCTGTGAGGTCTTCTTGGGAAGGTCGGGAACAGGTAGTCACAGCTGCTCTGATTTCAAGATGACAAAGGCTGGGGGACCAGAGAGATGGCTTAGTGGTTAAGAGACTGGCACCAGTTACAACTGTTGGGTTATTTTAGGAACCCAAGAGTCTAGCAGCCATAGTGGCATCAGCAGCTCCAGGGCCAGAAGTGACATTCTGGCCCCATGATGACTGGTACTGAAGGGCACCAGTCAGTGATGACACGTATGGTAAGGCACACTTGACGTGTTTCACAGAGTGCAGAAAGCCTCGTATTTCAGGAGACTAATAAGGGCAAGCTGACAGAGGCACATGATAAAGTCATCACTTGGGCTTCCTAATTCTGACTCCAAGTCTGGAGCCGGCTCCTCTAGCCTTCCTAATCATTGCCCACAGAGAATTTTTTAGGCTTTACTAAGAAGAACTCAGATCTTGTAGAGTACCCTGGCCCTCTTAATCAAGGGGAATGGAGTGGGGGCTTGGGATGTAGCTCAGTAGAAAAGAACTTGCCTAGCATGTGTGAGATTCTGGGCTCAATCCCTAGCATGGCAAAAGAAATAACAAAGGGAGTAGGAAAACCTACTTACAGGAAAAGGGCAGGGAGGAGGACATGAGTATAAACAGAACGGCTCTAAAGTGATCCTGGTCGAGGTCTTTCCTCATCTGCCTCAGTTCCCTAGGTTCTGCCATTTGCACTTTAGACACCTCACTCATCTCTCAGCATCAGAAAGAAATCAAACAAGGACTCAAGTAAGTACCTGTTAACCCTGTGACAACTAAAGGAATTTCTTTCCCTCCTCTTTTCTCTTCCCCTGGTCCCCATATTAATGCTTAGATCTCAGTCTCCAGATCCAAGGATACTAAGACAAAGGTTCCTATGCTCAAAGGGCCACAAGATTTTGGTAGTGGGTGGGAGTACAAAGCCACATATGAAAACACAATTTTACCATAATGAAGTAAGTTAGGAAAGAGATCTGCAAAATCAGACATGTACACGTTCAAGGAAGGCTTTCTGGCATTAAAGATCCCTGACCTACATGAAAGAGTCATACATGTAGAAGCAGCACAGAGCAAGGGGAGCCGAGCCTTCCAGTTCTATTAAAGTTAGCTGAAATGTACATTTATTCTTGGCAGATCCACTTCTTCCAAGCCCTCAGCTACACCTGACCAGCTTCGCCCCATCACTGTTCTTTTTACCTTAAACTAAATCTCCAGTCTATGGTCAATTACACTCCATTAATGGCGGCCACATTCTGCATTCTAGAACAAAAAATTTTCTAGTAGCCATAGAAAGAGTTTTTTTAAGTAAAATTTAATAATTATTTTAATCCAATATATCCAAAATATTTAAATGTTAATCACTATTTAAAATGTTTACCTTATGTGTATGAGTGTTTTGCCAGTATGTATGAATGTGCACCACAGCACGAAGAGCCACTGGAGAACAGAAAAGAGGAACCAATCCCTCCAGCTGGAGTTACAGAAGGGTGTGAGCTGCCATGGGGGTGCTGGAAACCAAACCTCAGTCCTCTGCGAGAGCAGCAGGTACTCACAACTGCTGAGTCATCTCTCCAGCTCCAACATAATCAGTGTTCTAAAATAAAGGCATTTTTTATGTTTTTCTCATGCTGACTCTGAAATATAGTATACGATTACAGCATAGTTCAGTTTAGATTACTCACACCTCAAATGCTCAGTTGGCACATGTAGTTCTAATATTCTGCCCATACCGAGTGTATTTGGTGCTTCTTCACTAAACAGACGAGGTGGTCCTAACTTGGGGGCTCACGCCTGTAGTCTGCTATTTAGGAGGCTGAGAGAGAAGAATCACTTGAGCCCACAAGTTTGAGACAGCATAGAAGAAGAACAAAATAACCCACCAGCCTGAGACACTTGTAGTCCTCTAAGTCTTTGCCACCCCCTCAAACCTTTGAGAAGAATTTTGAAGGAGTTGCACAGGAGGGTTCCTACGCTTTATCTCAAGAGTACATATTCCTGCCGGACGGTGGTGGTGCACGCCTTTATCCCAGCACTCAGAGGCAGTTGGATCTTTGTGAGTTCAAGGCCAGCCTGGGCTACAGAGTGAGTTCCAGGACAGGCTCCAAGCTACACAGAGAAACCCTGTCTTGAAAAACCACACACACACACACACACACACACACACACACACGAGTACATATTCCTTTTTAGATGTCAGATCTACAGCTTCAAGCTGATCCAAACTGGCTACTAAGTCAGCTTTTAGCAATCAGATCCACAGTGTCTCACCAACAAATTTCATCCTGACAGTCCTGTGATCAGCAGGACACCACTTAGAAGGACTTGAACTGTCCCCAGTGTGACAGCATCTTTACAAGAACTGGTGAGAAAGCATCCAGTCCTGCTGATTTCACTCTGGGCTTGTTGCCATTTAAGACTAAAAAGAGCTAAATATTTTTAATGCTATAGCACCTTGCGTAGGATCTCATCTAGCATCAACAAGAATCATACAGCAGAAAAATATTGAGAAAATTCTACCCGGTAGTTAAAACATTTTTACTAACCAGGAAAGGACCTTTTTTGGTTTTTTTTTTCTTCGTTTTTTTTTTTTTGTTTTTTCGAGACAGGGATTCTCTGTGTAGCTTTGTGCCTTTCCTGGATCTCGAGCTGTAGACCAGGCTGGCCTCAAATTCACAAAGATCCGCCTGCCTCTGCCTCCCAAGTGCTGGGATTAAAGGCATGCGCCACCACCGCCCGGCCCATTTTTTTTTTTAAATGGGTATCTTGGGAATAGATTTTGAAATTCATAGAATCCAGTCCCCTCTTATTGAAGGGAAATTATTTCCCTGATGACATTCCAGTAAATCCCTAAAGGTTGTGACAAGCATGCTGCATATATATATTAATTAGAGGCACTGCGTCCTCTCCAAGGTGCTCCTATGGTATCCGCAGAAGACGACAAGTCAGAGAGTATGGTCAGCGCTCCCCGAACTGAGGGGGTTTAAATAGGCATTGCCTCACAGGAGCATAGCGACCGATGGATTCTCCACCTCCGGTAGTCCTGGGCGGGGGATGCTGCCGGGGCGGTCCATATCTAGCGAAGCCTGACTTGAGCCAGCCCAGCTCCACCGTCTTGGCCCACTTTCCAGCCCCAAGCTGCACCAAGGCGGCCAGCCCCTAGTGGAAGCCACACCCACGTGGGCAGCCCACAGCGAGCGTTGGGAGCCCGGCAGGGAGCTGAATCCAGGAGGCGCAGAGCGCAGGTTAGTACCAAAGTCCAGGGACTGAGTGAGCTCCGACCCTCCGCCGCCGGGTGGGCT
>CABHPP010129178.1:22116-36622 GCA_902168425.1 Peromyscus attwateri | reverse complement strand
GTGTGTGTGTGTGTGTGTGTGTGTGTGTGTGTGTGTGTGTATACATCTATAAAGATCAAGTATACTACTCTAAGCTCTATCCCAAAGGGATTTTTAACACTATACAGTACTGCATTTTTCCAGGATCCTTCAGGGATCTTGCCATATAAATATTATCCATTGTACTCAACACACAAACCTTAACCAAGTCGGTTGTGAAACTGTCACCAGAAGCCCTCTCCACAGATGAGGCAACACTCTGTAGATGGATGAAAACCAGGCTTTGCCAGAAAATGGGTAAGTCAAACATTTGCTGAACCAACTCTTCCCAATATGCTAGGGAGGAGACATGGGTGCTAAGGAACATTCGGCTCGCAGAACCATGGTCCAAGCATGAGCATGGAAGCGTTTCCTTGTGTTCTGGATGCTAGGAGAGAGTACCACAGACTGGGCACTTTCAACACCAGACACTTCTTCCTCTAAGTTCTGAGGGCGGTCAAGACCAAATGGAGGTGGCGATGGATGTAGTTCTGTGTGGGACACCTCTTCCTTGATACCAGAGGGATGACCTTCTGCCATGTCCTCCCGCTGAAGAGTAGGAGGGGGGAAAGGAAGTAGGGAGAGAGGGGAAGAAGAGAGGAAAGAGGAGGGAAAAGGAAGGAAGAATTGGGCAAAGAGAGGAGAAGAAAGAGGAAAAGAAGAAGAGAGAATAAGAGATGGAGAGATAAAGGGGAGGAAAGGAGAAGAATCTGGAGGAAACTCATGTCTTTCTTATTTGAGGGGCACAAATCCTATGGGCAGGGGGCCCACCCTCATGGCCTCATCTAGCTCGAATCCTTCTGATGTCTCTACGTGCAAATTTAATCCCATTACAAAGTTAAGCTTCAACAGACAAATTTGAGAACACACCCATTCAGCCAATAGCAAGGGGTCCACCAGAAACACCTGGTTTCCATCCTAAGCTTGGGCAGTTGTTGGTACCCCATCCATCCCCTGGTTCCCAATGTATTACACTTCACTGCATTTCTCAGCACCAAGTTCCTCTCCCTTGGTTCTGTGAAGGTTTTGAGCAGTGTTGGTCTCCGTTTTAGAGGCCACCCTGGGCACTAAGGGTGTCTAGGGCCCTAGGGTGTCTACTCACTGCCCTCAGCAACATCTCACCCAAACCCCTAAGTCAGAGAACTAAAACCTTTTCCCAGAGGCAAAACTACCCTGATCAAAAATGATTGAATTAAGAAAAAACAAGGTGCCCTCTAGCCTTGACAGGGTTGCTACATCCAGAAAAATCCCAACAACATGGCTGCCCAAACTGGACCTGGACAATTCTAGTAGAACCTGATATCCCAACATGGATGGGAAAAATCCCACGGGGACCTTACCCCTAGATGAAGAGATTGGTAATCAACAACTGCTGAGAGAGCGGGAATTTGTTTTCTCTAGGGATGAGTCCCCTGATTGGTTATCCATTAGTAAGTGTCAGCCCTGGAAACGTATTCTTGTAGTCAACACTGAATGTGCTCCTCAGGTTGTATTTCTATGTTGATTCATTTACATTCACAAGTAACAATGATAGTTAAAGAAAAGGAAGTCATGAATTTGACAGTGGTGGGAATCTTGGGACAGGTGGAAGGGAGGAGAGGGGAGAAATGATACAATATATTTAAATAAAATAAAGACTATGTTTTAAAAACAAAAAGAAAAAAACCAAGGAAAGATCAAGAGAATGGCTGTCTCTACCCAGACGTCATGCAAAGGTGGCCTTTGTACTCAGCTTTCAGTGACACTCTCACCCAGATCTGAACGGTTATTTCCTGCTCTGACCTCATCTCTATCATAAAGATAAGTATTTATCCAATTAGAGTCTTATGATTCTGTTAGAGGATTTAACCAATTACAGTCTCATCACTCCTCAGCTCTCTGTCTGCCACAACTAAACCATGGGCTCTTTGAAGACAGGATTGAAAAGCACTTCTCTTTGGAATCCCCAGCACACAGGGCAGAACCCAGCCTGAAGGGATGAGTAATGGGCTAACTGCACACCCACGAGACACTCTATAGCCAGGAAACCATGTGTCCCTTCTGGGTTCCCCCAAAGACCCTGCTCACCATTCACCAAACATACCACGGCTTCTCCTGGCCTATCTTGCTATCATCCCCTTTCTTTCCCGAGGATTCCCTTGGCACCTCACTCCAACCCACCTTCTGAAGTCTCAGCTTCCTCTAGGCCCACCTCGGATGCATCTTCCTCTAGAAAGACTTTTCCAAACCTTCTAATTAAAAATAATCAGCCACCCACGCCTCCCCCATTACCCCAGCCGCTGACCCTCAAGTGCTTTTTAATTCTGTTAAAACCATTTCCGGCTACATCCTGTGTCCCTTACTAGACAGCCAACTCCCCAAAGGCAGGAACTGTCATTATTTATTTCCATATCTTCTCTGGAGCCTAGCAGAAGCCTGGCACACAACAAACATCACTCAAATTTAATTCAAGTCTCAGTGAGGGGACAGGCTGGCTGTAGAGAGTAACACACTTGGCTGGCTCACTGTGTGTCCCTCCTGTGCCTTCAAGGGAAAGACCACTGTTCCTGGAAGATTCAGAATAACATCACTGAAAAGCAAGCTGCACTCTCCATGAAAAATTGGTTTGGTTTCCTTTTTTTTTTTTTCCCCATTTAGAGTTATTCATCCTAAATGATGGATTTGGCCAGGTCAGAAGGAGTCCTCTGAGGTCATTTAGATCAACCTGGGGTCACACAGAATCACGGGTGTCCATGGTACAAGTTCTTGGCTCTCTAAGAACATAAGGTTTTCCATGGACTCTCCTCTAACAACAAGCTCATTCCAATTCTGGAGCATAATAATACGGTGCACGCTGGCAATTGCATCCATACTTTATAATGCATAATTAGAAATTGTATTAATAATTGGTTCTATTTCAGTACTTCTTCCAAGGGGGAGAAACCTAAATGATGAGATTATGTAACAAATAATGGTACTAAATTTTATACTGGGTTCTAGAAATGATAAAGCATTCCCTACCTAGTAATCTCACTGGTTCCTCCATAAAGGTATGGGGGGGGGGAGAGCGGCCAGGCTGCCCAGAGAACCCAGTGCCACTAATCAGCTCCATCAGACTACAATCCCTTCATATGGCCGAGGAGAAATGAGGAGGCCCATAAACATGGCACCATGATGGAAGGTCCTGGGAGGGGTTGTAGTAGAATAAAAGTCCAGGAAGGGAGGAAAGGACTAAGTTCCTTATCCCCACCTTGAAAATTGAGCCCAGGGTCTCGTAGAGTCTAAGCAAGCAATATACTAAAACTAAGCTGCATGCCTACCTGCTCTCCTCTCATCAGACACAGCTCTGGAAAGTTCTGAGGTCGCAGACAGTGAGTGGCTTGACCCAAAAGATAGGGAACGTGTTCTAGTGGGGCTCTGAAGTCGCTCATCTCCACGGGGCATCTGGCTAGCCAGGGAAGCAGCAGCCAATCGGGCAATGCTGTGACCAGGCCCCAGTGGCTCAGGCATCCTCTGTTGGAGCTTGAAGGGTCAGAGTGGCCTAGGGGGTGGCCAAGCCATTCTCTGTGCCAAGCATGTTATGAAGGAGACAGACTTTTGTTGTTCTAACTGAAATTGATAAAGTTAGTGTTGGGGTGGCTTCTCAAGACCCTTCGGATTTTTACATGTGTAATAATGGTGGCTTCATCTCAAAACCTCTTCCAGTCAGGCATACTGGGATCCTGGCATTTCTAAAGAGCACAAAGCTTGACTTCCAAGTAAGTCAGAATGTTTTAAGGCCTGTACTACATGGAAGATGACAATCCTCCCCCTGCCTGTTTGAAGACTAAACCCAACACACACACACACACACACACACACACACACACACACGCACGCACGCACGCACGCACGCATGCACTCCCCATCACGAGAAAGTTCAAGGTTGGCAAAACATATCCCACTCCCACTGATACTGGCCTTGGTCACAGGACTTGGGTTGGCTCCCACAACATGCACAGAAATGATTGGCCCACAGTTGACAGAGCTACATGACTTATTTTCTGGTTTAGTCAATTGTCCTTTATCTCCTTGGCTTCAAGACTAGTGTAATAGATTGTTCTTTTAATCCCAGAAGGAGAAGGTTCTAGATCAGAGCCTCAACTTACTTGGTAACCCCGGAAACAAAAGTAAATCTTTGTTTTTCTTATTCCCTGAAATTTTAGTGAGGTTTGTTAATACAACATAACCCAGCAAAGACTGACTGGTACAGCTTGCCATGCGTTACTTGAAGATGTAATCGATATGAAAATGAATCGGGGTCAGTGGCACTGTTACTGTTAAGGTTAGGAATGACTCACGTACTTCGGCCTTCAGCCATGTTATCCTTAGTGGATTACACGGATATAGACATGTCTCATTGACTTCTCCCATCTGTAGGCCAACCTGAGAATTACAACTACTAATTTGCTACATGTATCCCATATGTATTTATTCATCATGTATTATATGCCTAATGTCTCAGTGTTAAGGCTGCAGGGGTGAACAAAGCCAATTGTCTGCTCCCATGAGCTAACAAGTCAAGAGAAGCAGACCTTCACAAGGCCCATTTGGAAGGTCATAGACACCAAGTGCCTTGTAAGGGCCAAGCCAAAAGTCATATTCCCTGTCACCTCCGTAAAGGAACTCAGTGGGAACAATTTAAAAGTCGGTGGCATGACCGGAGATTAAGACGGCAGGTGTATAGATGACTTCAGCGGCCGAGTGCTGACATAGCATGCCCAGACCAGACACCGTCCTCAACCCTGCAAAATAATTATAATCGTAATATAAAAACTATAAAAGTAGCTGGGATCCTAACCTGGTAATGGGGGATTCAGTCTTTCCATCCTTCTAAAAGCCACAGAGCTATGGAAAGCTCCCCGCACATGCAGAGCAGTTCAGAGTGAACTGATTGACAGGGTCCGACAGCAATCCCCCAGGGTTCACAAGAGATGCCTTCTTATCTCTTCTCATCTCCAGTTTCCTGAGCAAAGATCTCTCTCTGTAGCTCAAGCTGGCCTGCAACTCAAGATGTGTCTTCCTCAGCCTCCTTAGGTGGGGATGACAGGTATTTACTTATGCCTGGTGGTCTCAACTCCTTCTTACAAAGCAGGAACTTGAGGCCTGGGTGGGGTAAAAGGCAGGTTCTCCTTCTGATGGCCAGTTAGAGAGGAACCGGGCTGGTGCTCTAAGGTATCCTGTCAGGGTTTTTGTTTTTGTTTTTGCACATACTATATTCCACAACCATTTATTATGATTGTTGCTATTGTTATTATTAATTACTATTATATTTTGGCTTGGGTTTTTTTTCAAGACAGAGTTTCTCATTAGGTAGTTCTGGCTATGCTGTTACTTACTCTGTAGATCAAGCTGACCTCAAACTCGCATAGATCCGCCTACCTCTGCCTCCCAAGTGTTAGGATTAAAGGCGTGCACCACTATACCCAGCTCCCCAAAGCATATAAAGAAAACTGTTATTTCATAGTTAGATGCTAAATATGAGGAGAGAAGTTCCTTATTTTCAATGTATCTTCAAATGTTAAACATAAAGAATGTGTACAAACAACACACACACATTGATTAGGGCAAACACAGCAAGCTAAGATGTTCATTGATACAGCTAGGTAAAGAATACACAAGGGTTCGCTGGACTCTTTTCAATTCTTACATAGCTTGAAACATTTCAGACTGAAATGCAGAAGAAGTGCCCATCTGAATCACAAACCATGAGGCCACCCTTCTGGGGCTTCCTGCTCTTTCTGGGGTCTCTGTCCCTGCACAGATGCTCCTTTTACTGGCTGGGACAAGCTTCCATGTTTTATTCGACTATGAATAGTGTGACAGTCATATCTCTTCTGGGATCCCTTTGGGCCCAAAGCCTGCCCTGGATAGGCGTAGCATCACCTGTTACCACAGACTCTCACAGAACCGCTCCCTACCGACGCACACTCTGAGAGTGGAGGCCAGGTTTTCTCCACATCCTAGCCAGTAGAGCCAGAAAACAATGAACGCTGTACCTGACCATGACTTCCAAAACCTTTCCCATAGGCAACAGTGGGCACTGTATGTCCTTATACCAACCTCAAGTTTAGAGGGGGGATATTGAACTAGGTAAAAGAGTTACACTGTCATGGGCTCAAGCCCCGTTCTACTTACTAGCCTAATTTAAACTGGTACCTGTCACTTGACCTCTCCATACCTCAGGTTTCCCCTCAACACAAAAGGAGGCAACACATTCTTGCAGATTAGGAGCTTAGGTGCGATGCATATAAAGTACTTAACTTGGGGAGTGGGGATGTAGCCCGGTTGATAGAATGCTTGCCCGGCATGTATGAGGTACTGGGTCCAATGCACAGCACTTGGAGATGGAGGTAGAAGGATCAGGAGCTGAAGGTCATCCTCAGCTACATAGCAAATTTGATGCCAGCTTGGGCTACATATCACCCTAACTAGAAAAATGAGAAGAGTAAATGAGCTATTTAACTTGGTACCCAGCATACAAAGTAATGAAGCATAGTCCTCCAAGCATACTGGGCGCTGTCCTTTCACCAAGCCACTAGGTTCTCCAAGGAAGACGCATGTCACCAAAAGGGACTAAAGACAGGGTAAGGGCCATGCAGCCTGATGTGTACATGAGTGCCTGTGTGTGTACCAGTGTGCGTGTAGCTATAGATAGACATAGGATATAGCTATAGATAAAGATATAGATGCTATAGATGTTGTGATGATGTAAGCCACCATTTTCCTCTGGCATGTCCAGCTGGGTCAGCCAAGCCTACTCCAGGCACCTGACCGGAGTCTCACTGGCTCCCGACAGGATTATAAATCATTTATTTCATTATGAATTTGAGGAGCCGCTGTGTGTTTGAAGTGGGATTTGAAGCAAAAAGAAATGGGCAGATTAATGGAGCTTGAAGAGAGCTAAGTATCCCTCTCCGTTCCTGCCAGAGCGCGCAGTCAGCTGGCAGCTGAACAGCATTTGAAAAGCACGTCTCTCAATTAAACGCATTTCCTCGCGTGTGCTTCCTGCTGGCTCTCGCCTACATTAATTGCATTGGAGTCCACCCACCAGTGTTCCGCGCTGCAAAGGGGTCTGTGCTTATACAGGTCTCTCCCAGAGCAGAGCTAAAGGTTTCAGCGCCACCTGAACACACGCCACCGCCTTCTGTGGCTTCTGCCCGCCATCCTTTGCTGGCAACATTTCTGCCTTGACTTCTCTGTGAAGCTGACATGCCCTGGAAGGATGAGTAGATAGATATCCCACCCTGCTGACTCTGGCTACCAGAATACTTTCTTGCTCTGTCCCCCAGCCTGAGGTTCTTGTGAGCACAGACTATACCATCTCTGTAGCCTGCAAATGTCCGCTGGTCAATAAACTTCTGCTGACCAACTGAGTGGGTAAATAGCATTTTAGGGTTAAAGAAGAATCTCAGGGGGAAAAACAACAACTATGTTCTCCAAAGCTTTCCAAGCCTCCCCGCCAAAAAGGGAAGAATATTTTAAAAAATTAAATTTATTTTCCTTTTATGTCTATGTGTTTGCCTACGTGTATGTCTGTGTATCATGTTCATGCAGTGCCTTCAGAGGCCCAAAGGACTTCTAGAATTGGAGTTGTGAGTCACCAAGTGGGCACTAGGAACTGAACCCAGGTTCTCTGCAAGAGTAACTGATGCTCATAACCACTGAGCCATCTAGATCTTCAGCCTCGGAAGCACACTTTTCCGATCTTGTGCCCAAACTGCTTCCTCTAGACTTCCGAAAAACTACTCTTCTGTCCCCATCCACCACTGAGCCATCCAACATGGGCATCTTCCCTTCTCCACATTGAGTGGAATCTTAACTAAACTGGGTGCAGTGTCCTCAGGAGACATTTCGCCTTCTCCCTGAACCAAGACCTCAACTCTCCTCCCTTCCAGGCAAGACCAAACCAGGACAAAGGAGGGCTAGAGGTCCCATGAAGGATTCAGACATGTCCCCAAGGCAGGCGTCCAACCAAGTGGAGAGTTGGAGAGGACCAGAGAAGAGAGAGCTCCGCAGGACAAGACAGTAGATGACTCTGAGCGTCAGTCAGACTGATATGCACATTCAAAAGCCAGCCTAACTCCAGGCACGCAATGTAGGCTGGGGGCCTGCATCCTTCCCAGCGGGGACTGGCCTACTTCATACTTGTCACCTGGCATGGTTATTGTGAGCTCCCAATCAATGTCCCTCACAGTATCCTGGTTTAGATGTTACCACTTGATCAGTTTAATTGTAGGGGCCACTTCTCTGGTTTGGCAAAGAATGAATTTTCTGTTTCTTTTTGTATGTGAATGGGCATTAGGTGACAGTCATGTATGCAGTATACTTGTGTGTGAGTGGATGGATGCGTGTGTGTGTGTGTGTGTGTGTGTGTGTGTGTGTGTGTGTGTGAATGTGTGTGGATGTGTGTGTGTACAAGTGGAGGCCAGAGGTAGACATCAGTATTTTCCTCAATTGTGTTCCACTTGTATATTGAGACAGGTCTCTTTCTCTCTCTTTCTCTCTCTCTCTCTCTCTCTCTCTCTCTCTCTCTCTCTCTCTCTCTCTCTCTCTCTCTCCAGAGCTCACTGGCTTTGCTCCAGGGATCTGAAGCTCTCTCCCTCCCAAGTGATGGGATTACACCTGGCCTACCACACCCACTCAGCATTTACCTGGGTACCAGAGATCCAAATTCCCACTTGTGCTTCAAAAGCTTTATACCATAAGCCACCTATCCAGCCTCAAGACAGGATTTTGCATCAACGAGAGCTGTCTGTTCAAGGAGCAAGGCCATATTCATCTATAGGGCCTGGCACTGAGCAAGTGGCCTACACATGGGGTACGTTCACATGTAGCAGATGAGTGAACGGCTCTCAACTCTCATACCTTCCAAGCTAGATTGGGTCAGGACAGAGGAGGACCAAAGAGCCCATGGAGAATTCAGACACTCTCCCGGGACAGGCTCTCAGGAAGGTGAAAGGCTGGGGAGGGCCAGAGCGGAGAGAAGTTTGCAAGATAAGACAGAAGGTGGGCTCTGGATGGCACAGGGAAAGGATTCCTTGGTACCAGAAGACTTGCAAGGGATGAGAAGTTAAACTGCAAGATCTTTTAGGGATGTAACATGCCAGTCAGGTTCAAAAACAAAAAGCATCCGGGCTCCATGGCACACACCTGTGATGCCAGCACTTGGGAGACAGAGGCAGAAGGATCAGGAGTGCAAGAGCAGCCTCACCTATGTGGTGAGTTTGAAGGCAGTGTGAGCATGTAAGAAAGAGGAAAAGGGAGGGCCAGGGAGAGAAAGAGGCATTAAAAATAAAAACCAGGCCTTGTGGTACCTGTTTGTAAATTCAGGGTCCAGAAGACTGAACCAGGACCATCACTGGCTTGAGGCCAGCCTGGGCAACCTAGCAACTCCCAGGTCACCTTGGGCTGCATAGTGAGAGAGACCTCACGGCAAAACAATACAGAAACAAAACCAAAAATCCCTACACACACCAGAGAGCAAGATTAAAGAGCAATGCACGACGGAGCGGTAGACAGTTAGGGTTGGCCAGTGAGATGAACAAATTAACCTGTAACCTGTGCAAAGCTACAAAACGATGGTCTCCACCTCAGTCTTTGGTTTCTCAATCAACAAAGTATGCTTAAGAAGAACGCATAGCTCCAAACAGAGCTGAGGCAATTTGTGAAAATTAATACACACAGAAGCCTGGCTATTGTTTCTATGGTTGTGGTGGTGGTGCTCCGAGGCTTTGTCCTGCAAACGAGGGGAAATCTCTGGGAGTGTTGGCTGAAGACTGGCTTCTTCCCACTAAAGGCTGTGGAAGGTTAATCAGATGGTGAGCCCAGTCACCAAGATTAAGAGAAAGAAAATCCCTCCAACCGCCTTTGAATTCCAGTTATGTGTACGTTTTCTTTGAACTGGCGATTCGACTCTCTCTCACTCTCTTGGAGAGAGAACAAAGCGGGTGGTGTGGAGCTCAAATCTCATTTACAACTTAATTTTGAAACTGAGGAGATTTGCAATGTTGGAAAGACAGGGAGCAGGAAATCAACTTCGGAATAATTGCTCCGTCGTCTTTTAAACATAAGGCGGTGCACTGCTATTTTTGCTGATGTATTCAAATGAGAGGATGCCACAGCTGCGGGGTGTCTCAGGGATCACGGATGGCACCGCCCGCAGGCGGACTGGGAGGAAATCGTGGGCCAAAGTGGGTCTGTCTCCCAACTCCAGCAAGCTGGAGGCCATGGGAGTGTTAGACTCCCCCAGCTCCAGATACTGCAGAGGGCCAAGAAGTATGGAGCAGAATAGTGACCCAGAGCAGCAACCTTGCTACACAACTCCACAAAAAAAGTCACATGTATCATGTTTACAGAGGCACAAAGGCACACTCCAGGGTAATGCCCAAAGGGGCCACTTTCCCAGGAACAGCTACATTGCCCATGCAAGTGCCCACTACAAAAACTCCTGAACCTGGGAAGCCACGTATTAAAATATAAGTCCATTGAACAGACGAGTAAGTTGAGGCCAAAGGGCACCATCTGTTTTCTAAATTCTGCAAGGCCCCTGACACCCATTTCATGGCTAAGGGCTCTCACTGGTGATGTTGAATGCAAGAGCCCAGAAAAGACCTGAGTTCTGACCCCACCCCCACCCCGGTGTGCCCCTAAACTTGACTTTTCTGATTGTCTTCTGCATCCAAGGTAGAGCTGGCCCCTAGCTCAGCTCTGAAGCCAATGAAAGATATGTCACTTTCCATTTTGTCTGCTCAATATAAGATTTTATTGTAGAAATTTAAAAAAACTGATGCTAAACAAAACATCTGAGAGAATCCAGAGGCTCCTGTTACAGCAGGTCCAACCTAAAGGTATCTGAAGCCCATTAGCTTTCCAGGGATGCTCCTATTCTGGTCACAGTGCTAACTGTGGTCACTAGGGTAACGGGATGCTGTCAGGAGGGCCCCATCCAGTTTTCCAGCTGTCTGTGTGTCCACTGGTGCACTGGATGGCCCTGGGTGCTGCAGGAGACCCGGATGCAGGCAGACCAGGCCCATGGGGCTTCCTGACAGTTTGTCTACATTGGGCCCATTGGAATAAGGTGTCCCCTCTGCTGCTGCCTCTCTGTTAGCAGACACAGTCAGGGCCATTCCGATTAACCCTTCACAGCCACTCCACTCTGGGCATGCATGGGCTCTGTTCTTTTCGCTGATTTAATTAACATAATATAATGGAAATAAAATAATTGAAGGGGCTGCCACTTCAGAAAAGATCATCACAGGGCTGCTTGGGAGGCATTGTTGCCTGGTTTCCAGGCAACGCCAATGAGGCCCCGAGAGGGGCTGGTGGTCCCCGAAGCAGCCAGACGGCTGAGCCTCACCCCACAGTCCCGGCACAACCAGTCCAGGCTTGGCTCTATAGACCTAGAAGCACATGGGTTTTTCTTGTGGCTTTCTGCCTTCACATGTGTGTGCCTTCACGTCCTGAAATGTCATCCCTGAGTGTAGAATACTACGAAAATGAGAACAGAGCAACCAGACACACCCACCGACTTCCTCCAATCAGGCACTTTGCATAAAAAATTAACAACGGTTGTTTGCAAGCAGGAAATCACACCTTGTGTTCTAGAAAAGATATTTCTACCAAAAAAAAAGAGTACTATTTGATTTATGGAGACGACTATGGATACTTTCTCAACCTTGATTTTCATGGATAGTGTGAGTGCATGTGGTGGGGGGAGGGAATCTGCCTCAGGTATCATTCCTTAGGCTGCTGTCCACCTTGGTTTTCTTGTTTTTGGATTATATTTCACTTTTACCTGGAACTTGGCAAGGCTGGCCAGCTTGTGAGCTCCAGGGGTCTAGCTGTCTCTGCCTCTCAGGCACTGGGATTACTAGTGCGTGCCACCTCACCCAGGTGCTCTAGGTGGGCTCTGTGGATCAAACTCAGGTGTTCATATTTGCACGGGAAGCATTTTATGGACTGCTGTCCCAGCACCCAAAGGGTAGTTTTTGAGCTGGAGAAAATCTTGATTCTCTGAGGATCTGTCTAGTTGCTGAGGGACTTGACCTGTCATTCAGTTCCATGGCATCCCTCACTGTCCTAATATTCAACAGCCCTGAGGGGAATTCAAAACTAAGACTCCACGGGAGGATTTGGAGACCAACGGTGCCCAGTACTGGTCTCCTGATGGAAAACTCTGCTCCAGGTCATGGGATTCTGTACCAGGTCGCATCCCTTCTGTATCATTGAGTGGAATACGGAGTGAGGCTCCTCCCTAACTTGGAAAGTCCCTTGCATCTCTGCAGGAGAGACCAAGGCTGCGGGTAAAGGGGAGAGAGCGAAACAGCAGGGGGACAAAGAGATTGACATGCACTTGACAGCCTGCGGCACACAGTACCACAAATCCTTCATTGCAAATACCTTTAAAACCACTCCAGTCCTGGAAAAAAAAAAAAGAAAAAAAAAGCATGCTCTTACGGCCTATCCACTAGAAGCGCATCTGCCAGCTACAGAGAGAGATGACAACTTGTAGGTACTCTGGAAAAGAAAATGCTATGGTTCTGTCAGATTTTGCCAAGTCATAAAACGGAAGCAAAAAAAAATCGCTGTTCATACACAAAGATTTTTTGAGCACGCCTAGTCATTTTTGGATGGTGATTTTTTTTCTTACAGCCGGAAATGCAAAGGGAATAGGAGTACACCAAAGGTTCCAATTGCTTGGTACCTCGTTACTGTTTCTGCCATATTGGTTCCTAGTAATTATTCCAGTGTAATGGAGAAGTCCATTATGCTATATTAATGCCACTTGTTGCAGAAATGGCTAAATTAATTAATGCAGATGGACAACAGATTCATTATGATAAACGTTTGATAAGTTCCTCAGCCGGTCTCCAAGATTAATTTGGCTTGAGGTCTCCAAAACATGGCTCAGCTCCCCACAGGAAAAGAGAAGCTGATTACAGATTGGAAAGGAGTATGAAGATCAGAATTGAATTTTTAAAAAAAAAAAAATGTAGTGAAATTGAAAAGCTCTCCCGTCCAATCCATCTGAATAAGAGTAGGGGGCCATGTGCTTTACCTCTGACCTTGACACAGACTCACAACTTATCTCTCTGAGTGCTAGGGTCTAAATGGAAATACTCATTCCCTGTTTTTTGTTTGTTTGTTTTTCAAGACAGGGTCTCTCTGTGTAATCCTGGCTGTCCTGGAACTTGCTATGTAGACCAGGCTGGCCTTGAACTCAGAGGTCAGCCTGCCTCCCTAGTGCTGAGATTAAAGGTCTGTGCCACCACCACCCAGCTTTGTCTTCCTTTTTAAAAAATTATCTATTCTTATGTTATGTGCATTGGTGTTTTGCCTGCACGCATGTCTGTGTGAGGGTGTTGGATTCCCTGGAAGTGCAGTGACTGACAGTTGTGAGCTGCCATATGGGTGCTGGGAATTGAACCCAAATCCTCTGAAAGAGCAGCCAGTGCTCTTAACCACTGAGCCGTCCCTCCAGGCCTCCATTCTCTCTCTCAACAAAGCCTTGTTGACCTCATATAAGAAAAGAAGTTCAAGAGTTTCCCACACATGCATTCCGTGTAGTACATTATGGTGGTTCTAAGCTTTCTGGTCACCATAGCGCCCCATTGCCTCGCTGGGTCCAAGCCAGAAAATTTCAGTTCTTCCTGTCCTGCACCTGCCTCCATCATCAAGATCATTAAGCCTGATAGAGGCTACCATCTATGTATCTAAGTTAAAGTATTCATGAGATTACAAACCAAATACAGAGCTGGAAAAAAAAATCAAACGACTATAAAGAGATGCTTAATACACAAAGTTTTTTTTTTTTTTTTTTTTTTGTTTTTTTTTTTTTTTTTTTTTTTTTTTTTTTTCTAAATCAGGAAAGTCATTCCATGCAACTGGACCAAGGAGAAGAATTTGCAAAAAGAAGTATATGAAGTAAATAAATACCCAGGAATATTTGGACTGCTGTAAATCAAATACAATCCAGTGAAAGAAACTAAGTATGTTTTTCCTCTCAAAATACCTGCTTTTTCCCCTCCCTCAAATGACTACACTCATTGTCTGTGAGAGGATTCATCCATGAGTCAGGTCTGCTGGCCCTGAGGAGGGAGACTGGAAAAGAACCGACACTTTGGGAAAACAGTGTAAGGACAGGCATAAAAAGCCTTCAAAATGTCTATGCTGGGCCGAGGTGATAGCTTGGTTGGCATTGCAAGTGTGAGGACCAGAGTTCAATTCCCCCTAGAACTCAAGTTTACAAGCCAGGCTTGGTAGCATACTTGGGGATGCAGGGACAAGTAGCTTGCTGGCTAGGCAGCCTAGCATACTTGATGAGCTCCAGGCTAATGGGAGACACCGTCTCCAGAAACAGTAAGGTGGATGGTTCTTGAGGAATGACAGCTAAGATTGTGTTCTCTGCTCCTCTGGCCTCAACACACACACACACACACACACACACACACACACACACACACACACA